>VZTV01116760.1:0-11498 GCA_013400875.1 Anhinga rufa
ACAAACAAAGAAACAAACAAATACAACCATCCCCAAATCTAGCCCAGGCAGACTTCTTTTTCCTGAAAAGGGAAAAGCTCCTTTTCCCTCAAGTAAATTATGGGTATTGCTGCTGATATTAATTTCACATGGAAGATGTTCAGATACTGCAATGTTAGATAAAAACTCTCAGGTGTTTGGGACAAGGGACAGTCCTTGACCCACACTAGTACAAAATATTTGTCAGGTCTAACTAGATGGTCTCCATCCAAACAGCACAGGTAGCCACTTGCCTCCTGGGGCACTTCACAAGAGCACTGTGGAGTCAGGTATCTTATCTCCTCATCTGTTGATTTACCCTTCCTTTCACCCTCTTACCCTTTCCCTTCTGTACATCAGAGTACATTGCAAGGAGACAGCAGGGTGAAATTCTTGTCATCTCTAACAGTTCCTTAAGGGCAATGGAGTCCTATATGTTTCATTCACTTTGCTAACTGTACAGTATTTAAACCTCATCTGAATTGGTAAGTAAAGAGCATATCCCTGGGGCTGCAGAAGACAAATACAAATTCCTACTCCAAAGGTCTACAGTTTAAAAGGAGGTCTGCGATAGGACAAAGTAAAAACTCAAAAGAAGGATGAAGTGTAAGCCTTGTGTATAGCTATGGCTTTTTTCTCCTCAGAAACCACAGTGCAAAGGAAGCAGAAAAAGACATGGTCACTCCACATAGGCAGTGTAGAAAACAACAAGCAGAGAATCCTTTGCTCATGCAAGAGCAGGATTTGATATTTTCCTTCTACTTTGGTAGTAAGTTTTACTGGGTTGGGGAAGATTCTATTGAATTTCTGTAAAAAAAATCAAAATGTTACCTTCTTCAGTAATGAAGAGAACATTATTTATTTATTTTGCAGTTTCCCCCAAAAATCCCCCAAAGTACAAAGAAAGCTGTATTAGCGCAGGGCACATCACAAGCATTTGGGACAGTAGGGAAGAAAAAGGAAAACTCTCCCACTGAGCTCCTCTTTTTCAGAAGCATCTTTCTATGATCAGGAGTGAGGTATTTTGATTTTTTTTTCATTGCTTTCCTATATTTTACCAGAATATTTTTTTTCTTTGATTGCAGAAAAAAATTTGTCTGGAATGATTTTTTAACTACTTAACTAACTTGTCCTAAAATAGCAAGAATTTTAAAACATTGTACTTTTATGATGTGAATATCCATTCTAGATCTTAATGGAGCTACTGCTGTGAAATCAGCATGGTCAAAAAAATGAACCATAATATCTTGCACTGATGTGCGAGGAACACCTAGCCTTTTATATAACTTTTAATGTCTGTTAGGCAAGAAATATTAAGACTGGCTTAGAGACACTGACAGGGTTTGAAAACAGGTATGGTAAAGAAAAACAATTCATTATTACCTAGAAACAGTGAAAACTTGGGGCCTTTTTCAAAATATCTGAGCATCCTCAAACCCAAAATGAAGTCAGCTGTGTATTGCAGCTGTTGTGTACTTCTGAAAGTCAGTTACCCATTTTTAATGGAGAATGGCAAAATACTTTGTGGGGATATAGTGCAATTTAAAGTATTACGAAGACAAAATACTGAGTACCACTTCTTACAGTACACACCATGTCGTCAGGGCATTTTTAATCAGCATGCCTCTGAGGCAACCAAGCTCAGGTCCCCAGTATTTAATGTCAATGGCTGCTGGTTAGCAGGGGTGGCAATTCTGCTTAGTGGGGACATCTTCTAGTGATTTAGCAGTGATTAGTTTTTCTCAGGCTCCTGCTGACTGTTGCTGCTTCTTTCTTTAACAATATTTGCTTGCTTTCTTCAGCTTTTCTGCATGCTAAAAATTGTTTTTAATGTTTTTCCAGCACCCCCCTCTCCCTGCATGCCTCCTTATTTCCTAGAAAGAGCTTTGGTCCCAAGGGTTTGGGGAAGGCCCTACTGCACAATCAGACATGCTGCAACTGGCCCAGTTGGCAATGTTACACTACTGTGGGAACATTCAGCTCCTTTCTCAATGCATTCAGCATTTAATTCCCCCTCTCTGAACATGTCCAGCAGCAGCAAAATACTCTGCTGCAAGTTTTCGGTTCCCTCAGTAGAAGCATTGTCTTAGAAATAGAATCTTCTATGACCTACTTCATCAGTTCAACAGAGAGCTCAGCAGAGACTGTCCAATTAAGAAACTCAACAGCTTTTTAGGGATTTTTCTTTGGTCTTTTTCTTTGGGACAGAATTATTATTTTGTATATTCTGTCTTTAGTGTGCTTGCACATTAAATACCAGTAAATGTATTAGCAGTGCTGAAGTCTGCTAAAATTCCAAACCTGCAATTTCAAGCATGTACTTTAAATATGTAATATCATTTGACTGCCTGCTTCCCAACTTTGTTAGAACAGTGGTTGATTTTTTGTGGGTGGGGATGGTTAGGTGATGCTTCATTAAATTCCTAGAAAAAAATTCTTGCAGATTTTGATAATTAGTTTTATTTAAGTTCACTAATAATGTAGCCTGAATAGAACCCTGATTTAGTGACGTAAAATAACAGAAACAATCCTTGTTGTTTCTTTCTTTTAACTGTAGAACAATACTCCTTCTTCCTTCACAGGATGCTTTGGGCTTATTATATCAGAGGTAGATATACCATGTCTAAAATATCAATCTATTATTGGTTTTGCAATAAACTTCTTGTGTTATCTTCAGTAAGTTCTTAGTTTCCTGTCTAGGGAAATCAACCTCACACTGTGCTATACCTGTTCTAGACATTTTATGGTTTCCTTAATAAGTATAATTACAATAATAGATAATAGGATATTTTAAAGTATTTTAAAGTAGAGGTGATTCCAAAACACTTACTACCTTTTTTTTAAAATTAGTATTTATTTATTTATTTTGTTACTAACTGCCAGGAAACTTTAAAAGAAGTATATGAGCAATTGTATTCCTGGCATCTGCTTCTTTTAGAAGCATTTGCAAATTTGTTGGTATTCAAACAGCATCCATAAAATGATCATATATGAACACTTTTTAAAATGCAGAGAGGAAAAGAGAATATAGAAAGCTGTAGAGTAATTCAATATTTCAAAGACTGCAGCCTATTAGCCCAAGACAATAAGGGCTCTATAACAATGGAAGTCTACAGTGTACATAGACTTTTGAGATCAGACTTTATTTTTTAATCAGAGAAGGAATTTTATCAATGTTGGCCTAAAATAACCTTGGCCACTGTTAAGATGGCTAAAGGGGGAAGGAGCCTGGATAAAATAATTCAATATAAATCTCCAAGAAGAAATTGCATTTGATCCCAAGTATACATAGAATATACTACTACCAGGCTACTTTTAAAATACTTATTCAAAGAGACTGAACAATAAGAATTTTCTTGGGCATAAAATGGAAAAAAAAAAAGCACCTATTTTTAATAAACATTTCATAAATTATCTTTATACTTCTTTAAAGACTGCAGGAGAAATTCCACTTGATGTAAATGGTTCTAGATCTGCATCTTCAGAAAATGACTAGAAGCAAGACCCACAAAGTCTCAGTGTTTGTATCCCTAGATTGTAAATTATAAGCAATTTCAGAACAGATACACAAAATGATGAATCCATTCACTGTTGAAACCCGAGTTCAGCTGTACTGCTGTATTGACAGTATCTAAATTTAGGTAGTCAATTTACGAGCTTTTATTAGCTGGCTAGTCTCCCTTTTTAGTAGTGTAAAGAAGGACTGATCCAGAGGGCAATTCAGAATACATATGAAGCTCCTACTCTGGGCAACTCTCAGTGCTATACAGTCATCCTAAGGCAATCAGCTTCTTAACTTACATGCCTCAGTGTGACAGTTAGGGTAGCCCCTTGAGTGCCAAGATTTTTCAGCCTTATTCAGGAGTCAACACATTTTTTTCCTGCACCTTTAGAGTGAGCACATTATAAGACATGTCACTCAAAAAGATGCTGCCATGCCAGAGCCACTGACAACTTAAAGTATTACTGAGGCAGCCCTAATCAAGTTTAGCTATATCTCTTGCTCAGAAATAATTTGGTGCACTGATTTGCATAAGGTTGTATGCAATTTTTGTAAGATTGTGTGTGAGTATTCCATGTTTCATAGGACCAACTGATTTTACAACCTTGGATTTTAGAAACTAGTCATCTAGTATAAGCTAGTCAACTTGGCTCTCTTTATTATCAATGGAAGGAGAAAATCACTTCATTCTATAGGATTAATCTATTTACTTCTCTCACATAAATGTCTCAGGAGAGAGTGAATCACCTTTTAGAGCTCCCTTGCACACACGAGCCATTAAACAGGGGCCCAAAGTGGTGGCTTGAACAAGGTCTCAACTATGGTTTGTCATCAGGTGAAATTAATTTCACCCTAAAGTTTGTAAAGACTGGAAGGCACACGAGGACAGATACTTCCCTGAAGAATATGGTTGCTGATGCTTCTTTCTGGATTAGGTATTTTAAACTTAATCTTGGTAGGAAGATTTTCAACACAGTGGTAAAGAAAGGAGGCAGAAACTTTCATTTCTATTTTAAGTCTCTTTAGCAAGAGATGCTATAGAATAAGAAAAATCTAAAAATATGGAAAGTAGTTTTGAAATACTTAAACCACATTACATAAGCAGAAATAACAAGCAAAACAAGCCAGATGAATTTCAAGTGGCACTAAATATAACCTCATAAGTAATACTATTCTAGAAGGATGATCTTCTGATCAGAAAGCCAGTTAGCATTAATGGACGTAACTTCTGTGAGAGATAGCAAAAGGAAAGGAGGTTAAGGGTTGAACACATTTTGTTCTGTTTATTCTCTGAAATCCAATTAACTTCAGTTATTTGAGAAGACAAAGCTTGAAGAACAAATCTGAAGAAATGTAAGAGATCGAGACTCCTGAAGGAACAGGAAGAACTCTTGATACAAACATTACCACACATCCAACAGTGCTAGTTCTTTGAATTAGGCATGAAAGAAACAAGAGCCCTTCCCAACAGTCTGGAATGGTTTTTTTTTTTTTCTAATTTCTGATCTTCTTTCTGTGCCTCTAAAGTCATCACCTCCAGCAGCTTGAAATCCACCACTGCTGCCTGTGCCAGATACCTGTATTCATTAGTACAAGCCTATAACAACTGCTGAGACTCTATCTTGTAGCAACCTGCTCACTATTGAGGTTAGGGGTTCATTTGTGTTGCACTGGTTACACAGTCAAGCAGAAAAGTCGAGATGTATAAGCAGGTCTTGCACAACCGATTTGTTTGTGATAAAAAAAAAAAAAAAAAAGAAAAAACAAGAAGGAAAAAACCCAAGCTACTGTACTTGAATATAGCTGTGTTAAGAACACTCTTACTAAAATTTTCTAATTCAGTAACTAGGAAAACTTTTGACAATGACGTATGCAAGTTGTCGTGGTTTACCCCAGCCGGCAACTAAGCCCCACACAGCCGCTTGCTCACTCCCCCCAGGTGGGATGGGGGAGAGAATCAGAAGAATAAAAGTGAGAAAACTTGTAGGTTGGGATAAAGACAGTTTAATAGGGAAAGCAAAAGCCGCACACGCAAGCAAAGCAAAACAAGGAGTTCATTCACTCCTTCCCATGGGCCGGCAGGTGTGCAGCCATCTCCAGGAAAGCAGGGCTCCATCATACCTAATGGTTACTTGGGAAGACAAACGCCATCACTCCAAATGTTCCCCCTTCTCCTCCTTCCCCCACCTTTATATGCTGAACGTGACATCCTATGGTATGGAATATCTCTTTGGTCAGTTGGGCTCAGCTGTATTAGCAACACTGTTTTCAGCACAAATCAAAACAGAGCCCCATACTAGCTACTATGAAGAAAAAGAACTCTATCCCAGCCAAAACCAGCACACAGGTAAATTACCCATGATGCTTTTGCAGCTTTGGGGAAAAAAACATTCAGCCACACTGGAGAACAAGACAGAGAGAAGTCAACTCTGACAGAATGAGCTATAATCTTCTAGTCATCAGGTCCATGCATGCTCAACTTGTTACTATATCTGTTCCTCACAGATTGTTCTGTTTTCACAAGAACAAGTACAAAGAAGGTAAAAGAAGATCGCTACATGATACTGAATAGTCATAATTGACCTATGAGGGACAAGTAGACCACAAAACCAAATAAATATACATATACACACACATATATATTTCCAGCTTCCAGAGACAGTCAAAAACCAAAATGCTACTAGACTGCAGTAGAATTAGACATGCCTAATGTTAGTTATACTTGCACATCTATATAAAAAACCCATCTGCATGGAAGCAGTTCATGTGAAAAATTACAGGCACAATGTTAATTTATTCCATGTAATTGTTGGGATAGGGAAGCCTCTTTGTAAGTGAGGCCCTTACAGGGATGAAGTGACTTCATTTTTCTGAACAGGAGTTTCAAATAATTGCTTGTAAAAGCATTCCCTCATTTTCACCCGAAAGTTCTATACCTCCATCATGTAGTTTTAGTGTAGGAACTGATATTAACTTCTGTCAGGTTATTATATTAAGAAGAAGAAATAAGTAAGTAAGTTAGGAGATATTAGATATCATTAAAATAAAAATGGTAGAACAAAACTAGTGGTAATTTGTGTAGCTAGAGGCATAGGTAGATAAATACCTGAAGGGAAACCATACAAATTGACAATCTGTGCTCTGCTAAAGTCAGTAGGATTTCAGCATTACTGGGACATCTACAGTCTCTCAAACCGTAAGTCTGAAGAAAAACTTTCTCTTTATAGATATTTTGAAAATGGCAGTCTGTCAAGTCACAGTATATGGGATCCATCTCACTTACCTTTAAAGGATACACATCAAAGCTAAACTGGTCAACTAGGATTCTTTTAAAATAAGAGAAACAGGCACCTCCAAAGGACAGTTAGTCTTACCTATTGTAAACACCAAGCTCAGGATGGAGTACATTGCCCTGTAGATGTGCTTTTTTTCCTCCATCTATTACTGAAGAAATCTAGACAATGAGCTTGAATTAGAACACAGAATCACAGAACGGTAGGGGCTGGAAGGGACCTCGAGAGATCATCTTGTCCAACCACCCTGCGTGAGCAGGGACACCTAGAGCAGGGGGCACAGGACCGCGTCCAGGCGGGGTGTGAATGTCTCCAGGGAAGGAGACTCCACAGCCTCTCTGGGCAGCCTGGGCCACTGCTCTGTTACCCTTACAGATGCTTAACACTAATTGATAAAGTTAGGTGAGAAGAATTCTTCCCAGTAAGACAACAGATTAGCATGTTCTTGAGTCACAGATACATTTCAGAAATAAAGAGCAGACTTGGCTGAGGAAGGGAATGGAGAATTGGAACCCTTACAGCGCTAGACAGAGTGTCAACAAAATTGGCAATGGCTGAAAGGTATGAAGTTAGGTTCTCCATCTCATCACTGCCTATGCAGTTCTCTATTCCCTGTAGTGTTTCTTCTCCTCTTTTTCCCTAATCTGGTTGATTTGGGATTAAAATATGAAAGCAACTAGCAGAGAGAAATTTTATTGAACAGCTCCTGTAGAGGATGGCTTTGAGCTACCTCCTGCTACTTTGAAAGATATGATGCCAATAAATCTAGTACTGAGTAATGGTAGCAAAATGCACAGTGGCAGTAGTGGTCTTGCCCTGTTTGCTTGTCCTGTGAGAAAGATGAATGACTGTCATGCCTCACATGAGAATCATAAANATCTCTATTTATTCTGCTTCTATGAAATCGGAGACTGGAGATTTCATACAAATAGTAGATAGAACTGAAAAGCTGTACAGCACTAAAACTAGGAAAGGAAACAGGATTTCTCTAAATGGTCTGGGCCAAGATTATCAATCTAGATAGGGCAACGTTCTTTAATGAGGGACTTGTAGGCACAATAAAATAAACAATATGGGTGGGAACTCATGGCCTCAGTTATCTGGATGCAACTGTATTTGTAGAGAATAATTTTGGAATCAGAATGTCTCTCCAAGTAAATATTCAATGTCAGTTATCTTGAAGGACTTATTTACATGAAAGAGTTTAACATCCATTTGCATCCAGCAAACTAAAATAGGCAATGCCAGCCAGTTAAACTGGTTCCAGTTACTGTCTATAAATGTGTAAGTAGTCATATTTGAATATCTTTGTCAATTTTTATTTTAGTTCTGTAAGGAGTACATTTTATGACCATCAAATTAAAACAAAAGCTAACAAGCTGTTGAAAATGCTGACCTGACCTAGAGGCCTAAGTCTTTATAAAGTGATCTGGACCTTTATTAAGCAAGATTTCAGTTTCTTAGCTCAGTTAGGCATAGTTTAAACATTAGTCCTAATTCCTACAAATATCTAGAATCCAAAATCACTTGAAAATATTGAGAGATCAAACCTTATTATACCTGTCTGAAAGGAAACAAAAAGCACTCAGAAATGACAAATATCAATTGTTGAGGCGTCTAATTGTATGGAGAGCCAACATACAGAATCACAGAATGGTAGGGGTTCGAAGGGACTTCGAGAAATCATCTTGTCCAACCCCCCTGCGTGAGCAGGCACTGTCTTTGAAAACCCAGAAAAAGAGAAACAGTATTTCTGAAATAAGTTTGTCTGGTGATATAACCCAGAATGGACAGGCCATTACTGCATATTGCCCACCCTGACACAGCACTGTCAGTATATCTTGGTTTTGACCAGCTGGGAAGGGCATGTGAACAGACTTCCATAGTGGAATAAGGAGTCCCTGGTATGATGATTTTATGGCATCCCTATTAAAGGAATAGAAATGACACCTGGATGCTAAACTCCTGACTCCAGAGCTCCTAAAAATTTAAGCCAAGTCCTCCAGAAGTGAATAGTTAGTAACATAGATAAATGTTGTGTTTCTACCCCATACCCTAGAGCATCTCTAGTCCTGATTTTACTATGAAAAATACAGCCCATACTCAGACTCTGTAACAGCCTGAGTTAAACTGTACTGAAAATTTCTGGGCTTCTTGGAGTCTATGGACAGACTATTCAGTCAGACAGCATTTGGAGCCAAATTTTCACTGGCTTAACACCATTAGTGTTGGTGGAGTTGTGCCAGCAGAGAATTTGGCCCTTGAACTTGGAGTCAGTTTTCTGAAAACCTGTCCATTTCTAAGCAACCACAGAATACGCTGCTGAGGGCACACAGAGACTAAAGCAAATAAGAAGCATTTTTTTTAAATCTGTGTGAGTAGTTTTGGTCTGCCACCAAAAAAATAAATAGCGCCTTCAGCTTTCCACCATCTGCAGTACCTGTAATTGCATAGTCCAGACTCCAAAGGGGCCTGCAGGCTGAAACTGGTTTTGCTTTAGGTTTTTGATCTTACAAACTCTCCATCTCATGTGATGTAATGGAGGTTTTGTAAGACTTTTTTAAGGTTTAACTCTCTTACAGTGTATGTACAATTCATTCCATTCACTTGAATCCAAACACTGTCTCTAATATGTTTTGCCTATCTTTTTCATACCATTTGTTAGTGACCAGGAAAGATTTTTCCACTATATTCTTTTCCCCTAGTGTTCCCTTTTTTTGCCTGCTGGCAATAATTATAAGTTGTGCAGGACACAAAAAAGCGGATATTAAATAGACTGTATACTATTAAAGATACTGTCATAGGCTTCAGTCCTGAACCAGCAGTCTGACTAATACATGTTTGCCTTCCTTTGGCACATAAACATAGTCATTTTTCCTGACAAAACAAAAAAAAAAAGGGAGAAAGAATTGTAGCTATTTAGTAATAATTTAAGGTTTTCATTTATTTCCTTGCAATTCAATAATGTACGTGCATCTGTGTAATTGTTTTTGCTATGCATTCTAGTTGAAATGCATCCTACTTCTTAGATTCATGACAATGAAACACTTATACCCTATATTCTGGGATTAATTTATATTGATTATTTCATATTATATTATTAATATTAATATACCACTCCTCCCCTTTAATTGTCTTTTTATAATAATAGCTATTGTGAAAGAATCCAATTTGCTGGAAATTCTGCACAAAATTTTTGGTCCTATCCCAGTCCAAAGACGTTGTGCCAACTCTTCAGGTGCTATAGCATTAGCTGATTTATACCAGCTGACGGTCTTGTATCTCATTTCAAACTGTGTTTCACTTCAGCTCTTGGGCATTCCTGAACTTGATCACTTCCATTTGTGAAGCTGTGATATTCTTTCTTTTTCCCTTTGTTTGCTGAAGATAGGAAGTTGAATTCTGTAAAGACCTCTGATCCAACACACACAGTGAAAGCATCCTCTTTATTGGCATCGTGCTGTATTTGCTGCTTACTGCTTTGTTTTTAGAAATGTTTGCTGATCACTGTCGAATGCAATTCTGACTGGAATCAAATGAATTGGATTGGGATTGAATTGTTGGGATCGAATGTTGTTTTACAGCTCAGCTCTATTTTCTACGAAATGTGTAAAAGAGAAGACCCTCTGGTGAAGTTCTACTGGAACAGCAGGATTAAACTAAAGCAAAATGGGCACAAGCTCTAACTGCTGAGCTTTGGAGTCCAGAGATACTCTTAGATAAAATATCTCTAATCAACTTAATACCACATCAGCTGAGGAAAGATCTTGTGTCATGTTCTGAGGGTGAGAGATCAGAGTATTCTGAATCTGTATATAGATAATACGGTGGCTAGGATATTGGTTTCATTTCTGTGTGATCCAGGAAATGGAATTTGCTTCTTAGGCATACAAAGCACTGGATAATATCATCATAGTACTTTGCTTATAGTTAGTATATTACCTCAAATGAACTGAAAATGTATTACATATAGTGAACTGCACAGCATTTCTGTAAAGCATAAAGATACAAGTTGATTATCAAAGAGGAATAGTACTCCAGACATTATAAAAATTTCTTTACCTGCTGCATTAAGTTCTGGTCACTCTATCTCGGAGTGTTAGCTGTTTGAAACAGATGAAGCAAGTGTTGTGGGCATATAGCTTTATATCAACAGAGCATATATCAAAGACTGGGACCTCCTAAATTAAAGGGGAAAAAAAGGACGTAGTAAGAAATGATATAAAAGAATTAAGTTGATTGCCACTTACCACTATTAAATGGTGGGAGACAAGGATAGTTCAATGAAACAGAAGGCCTGAACATTTAAAACATTATATGAATAATTCTTACAATATGCATAGCTAATCTCTGAAACACACTAGCACAAGTGAGTAAAGGAAAACTTAGTATGATTTAACAATTATTTGATTTCTGTACATCTAATGAGAATATTCAGATTTACTTTTGGGTAGAAAGAAGTAGAGGAATTAGCTCTTATGCTTAACCATTTTCTGATATTTTTAAGAAGAAATTTGGCTATAGATATGTAATTCCATAACTGCCCACTATGGGAACTCTCTGTGATGTGTTTGTAACAGCTCATTACTGGTTACAGGATGAAGTGAACCTTTGATCTGATTTGGTGTGGCTACTGTTTGACAAATGGTTGGAGTTAAGAGTGATATACCTTAGATGTGTCATGG
>VZTV01116761.1:0-13288 GCA_013400875.1 Anhinga rufa
ATTCACACTTTATAATATCTCTGCTTTTCATGCAACCCACTGATCATTCTTCAAATAAAAATATAATTGAAAAGGAGCAAATTCTTTCTATTTTCATACTGATGGTGGAGTAAAAGCCATAGAAGTTTTAAGGTACCCTATACTGAGACCCTACAGGCTTTTTCAGGGTGAACTCTCCCATCAGTATGGAAATGAAAACTTTAAATTCATTTTGTTTTTACAATGGGAAAAAGTCAGTCTCGTGGCATTGAGGCTTTATGAAGTATGCAGAAATTTACTAGCTGAAAGCAAAACTGGAGTGATATTATATATGTTCCAAGGATAAAAAATCCCCTCAGAAATGAGCAATTCAACCCTTTGAAAATCCAATCAAGGGCAGGAGGTATCATATGGAAATCTAACATTGTAGTAAAAAAAAATGAGAAAATGCTAGTGCCATCTATTGGCATGAAAATATAAAGGTGAAAAAGAAGCTAGGCTCATCTGTGTATATCCAAACAAGGATAGAGGAGGCTGTTTGTTTTAATCACATCAAGTTAAGATATTTGTAAATATGCAGTTTTATGTTTAGTCTTTTTAATGATGTTGTATTTTGGGTAAATATGTTGACTTTAAAATTAATCGCCGTTGTAATCAAGCTGTAGCGAAAGATGGGGATTTGAATGTAATAGGAATTAAGAGTCATTGCTGAGTGGATAAATGCTGGCATACTGTCTAATGCTCTTAAGCAGGTTTGCAATGTCATCACAGACTGTATCTGGGCTAGTAAGCAGGTTCACATTTCCCATGGAATAAAAGGTGGAGGAATCTTTAGTTCCTAAATTCTTCCTGGATTTCCTTATCAGCTGTAACTGGAAAATATTTTCATGCCTGTATCTGGACTGAAGCAAAGAGGGATTTCCATTCATAGAGAGTCAGTAGGAGGCAGCCAGCCAAGATGGCCATCTGACGTTGATATTCAAAGTGAATATCTCATTTTAATATCAGGGAGGCTACATTAACATCAAACGATCCTCAAATTTTCAAATTCAAATTAATCTCTCTCCCTGCATTCCCTCTTTGTCAACAGGGCAATTCAGACTCCAGCTGCTTGGGTCGTCATTTGGCAACCCAGGGCCTTCCCAAGCCAGCATGAAGGACCTTATTCAGGGTATGGGACTGTTGAGTTCTCTGCCTTTGGAACATCAGCACATGGACCTGCACCCATAACCTACCTCAAGATGATAACAGGATGAGAGGCAATAAGCACATGATGCATGTTACACTGAGGCCAGGCTCGCTAAAGGCAGGATTACTTTCCCCATAGGTAGACAGTGTGTCTCTGGAGAGGAAGAGAATGGGGACAGAGAAGCATTCCTCAAGTTCACCTTCTTCATTATACTACAAAAAGCAACACAGAGTAGCACACAGTCAGATCCCTTGAAGAAAAAAAAACAAACATGAGAGAACTCCTTGAAGGAACACTAACACCTGTAATGCACACCCATGGTGGGATGTCCCTGCAACCATTAAGTTATTTCAGGCATTATCATGTCTGCAAATAATTCCTTTCTGCAGAAAATTACAGTGTTTGATATAAAAATCCTTTGATTTTGGAGAAAGAACTTCATCGCAATTATTGTGTCCATTAGTGATGAACAGTTAATTAAGTACTACATCTTATAGCTTGAAAGGACTTTGGGACATAGCGTAGAGCACTGAAGTCATCCATGAGGGTTTATGTGGAGCTAGTACCTTCCCATGGAGGCAATACTTATTTTTTAATAAGTATTATTAAAATACTTAGACTGAAAAATTCTGAGCAATGCTGAACATCTTTTTCCTAGGTAGGTTTTTCCAATTAATAGCCACCTTCATGCTTAGAAATATGAAACCGATCTCTAGGCCACACATATCCAACTTCAATATTCACCTGATTGACCCTTTTGTATTCTACACTAGATACAAAGTTTCTAATCTTTGTTAGCTTGCACACATGATTTTTTTTTTTCCTAGTGGGCATGCAGAGCTCTCCGTTGTACACTTCATATCAAATAAAGTTGATCTTCTGGGTCACGTGGCATGAACCTCTTAGAAATGAAACCCTCTGAGTCAAAAGCGCATTTTCTGTAAGTCTTCTGAAATGTTCACCCTAAAAGGCTTCCTTACCTGAAAGGCACCTGATGGTGATCAGGTAACTTCTTGTCTTTCTACTTGTTAAGGCAAAAAGCTTCCAAATCTCCCACTCCGAGATGGACTTTACAGACTTTCAAATGGTCCAGATGCTTAAAGGCTTGTGTTCTCTGTTATGTCAGTGTTTTGTTTCATTTTGAGACAGGACTCTTACAGATGCTGCTGCCTTCCCAGTGCCTGGGGTGGAGTGAGATCAGCTTGCAGACCTTTGAAACATCCTTCTAAAAATCACTCTGTGCAGTTTCACAGGCTGGCATACTAAGACAAAGAAGAATTCAAAGGACATCTGCTTTTGCCATGAATATTGCTGAAACTTTGGACAACAGCCAATACCCTGGGAAAAGACTAGTTCTGAATTATCCCAAGATGAGAACGAGGCTGCGCAACAGTGATGTGACATGGAAATGCAGCCTGGAACTTCTGGAAAACACTTTTCATGGTTTTAGACTATGAGTTATACCTCCTGCCACCTGTAGAAGATATTCATAAACATGATATGTCTTCGTCTGGGCGCTAGTGTGGGGGTAATAAAGGCAGCAAGACAAAACCAGAGCTCTGTTGTGCTATATGACATGGATTTCTACACTTTCATAACTCCAGTGCCTCTTGATTCAGTTTGCAGAGACTTCATATGCTTCTGAGTTCTGTATTAGCTCTCTATCTTGGAAAAGAAGGGTTTCTATATAGAAATGGTAAACAAGCTTTTAAAAATTGATTTATTTTTGACCCATGTTTTGCTTGTATCTTTGCTCTCCTCTCCCCATTTTTTATTGTTATTTTCTTTCATTTCAGTATGAACAATGCTACATTTCAGTGCATGATAGAAATGAAATGTCTTATGTTGACACTACACACCCAAACTGAGGAAACATGGCAAAAATTGCCTTTCAGTGTGTGTGTGCACTCACAAAAAGAAGAGTTACCTTGGAAGACAGGGCAAATCAAAATATTCCTCAATCCTGATGTTGGAAAAACTGAAGGAATTGCTTCTTATCATTATTCTGAGAGGGTAGAGAGAATTTTCTGTAGGTTAAAAGAAGGCCATGGTTTCATTAAAGTTGGACTGGCTGACGCTATTCAAGAAGCACTTGGACAACGCCCTCAGAGACATGGTGTGAATTTGGGGTTGTCCTGTGCAGGGACAGGAGCTGGACTTGATGATCCTTGTGGGTCCCTTCCAACTCAAGACATTCTGTGATTCTATGATTCTAACAGTACATTTTTATATATCAAATTTCTCACCAGCATTACATTCCCAAGATAATGAAGTGGTCAGGAATCATGGCAGCACTGGAGAGACTGTACATGCTCGTGCATGAATGCAAAGTCTTACAGTCAGGAATAATAATGGGTAGGAAGATAATTCTCCACAGAGGAAGTCTTGGAAGGGGTATATGCTGTCAGAGCAGTACAGCAGTGATAGAGAGACTTGGAGTATATTCAGTACAAAGAGGTTCTCAAGAAAAACTTGCTATCAAAGGCTTATGACTGCCACAGCTGTGTGATAAGAAAATACCAGGGACCAACCTTTGGCGCTTCTTTATCTGTATGGTAAAAGATGCAGTTCTGACTCCATTGCAGGTGATTTTTAATTTTCTATACTTCCCTCCAAAAGGTAGAAGTGCAGAAAGTCACAATTTTTTTTATTATTTTTTTTCTCTTATACATCATTAAAACATTGATTATTAACAATCAATTCTACTAGTTCCATTACAATATTTTTGATAAAAACAATGTACCTTTGTGAAAAGGGAAAAGGAGAGAGGAGGGGAAAAAAGCCTGAATTAAAAGCTTGGCAAGAAAGCCTGCATGTTATTTCAATGTTGACATTAATAAAACTTACATGGAAGGAGGTAAGAGCTCTTTGTCAGGACAACAGGAAGGGGGAATCAGGAGTCTTCGGTTTCATGAAACTCATACAAATTACTGCTATGATCTTGAAGCTACTCACTTTGAACAAAACTGAGCTCCCAACTCCCTACCCAGAAATAGTTGTAATAATAATTTGCTTCACAGGAGTGATGTGGGGTTTGCTGTCCTTCGCACTGTGCTTTGCCAGAGGGCTTGAGGGAAGGGCAAAGATTTTTATCCACCAAAATGTTGTAACATTTTCACATTGTTTAAGCACACTCTCTTAGGTACTTCTACTTCAGTACCTGCTTAAAGAAAACCTTAATATTAATCTTACAGAGATATTTGAGATCATGTATCAGCACCTTCTACCCATCTGTGTCCAGTTCTGGGCCCCCCAGTTTAAGGACAGGGAACTGCTGGAGCAAGTCCAGAGGAGAGCTACCAAGATGATCAGGGAGCATCTCTCTTGTAAGAAAAGGCTCGGAGACCTGGGTTAGTTCAGCCTGGAGAAGACTGAGGGGGGATCTCATCAATACTTATAAATATCTAAAGGTGGGTGTCAAGAAGATGGGACTGGACTCTTTTCAATGGCGCCCGATGACAGGACAAGGGGCAATGGGCACAAGCTGGAACACGGGAAGTTCCACTGAAATCTGAGGAAAAACCCCTTTGCTGTGCGGGTGCCCGAGCAGCGGCCCAGGCTGCCCAGAGAGGCTGTGGAGTCTCCTTCCCTGGAGCCATTCCCACCCCGCCTGGACGCGGGCCTGTGCCCCTGCTCTGGGGGTGCTGCTCACGCAGGGGCTGGACGGGGTGATCTCTGGATGTCCCTTCCAACCCCTACCGTTCTGAGATTCTGTGATTCTTTGTCATCCACATTTGCACATCTCACTTACTATGATCTCCATGCCTTGTGAGCACCTAAACAGGAATTATCGCTGAAGGCAGCTGGGATGCAGATTGCCGGTGTTTACACATTGATGCTTAAGTGACCTTTCGAAATCTGTGGACATGAATTTTCTATCTCATTTCCCATGGAGAAATATTTACATATTGTTGAATGGGCTGAACTTGCTGTTATCATGTTGCTACTGCGATTTATAAAACATTACTGAGAAATAAAATAATAATAATAACAAACCCCAGTATTTTTCTGAATTGGAGCCTAAAAGATGAGCCATGGGAGCCTGAGGCACTAACATCAGAGTACAGCATGAGACAGTGCATGAGGCATTCACCTCCCACTCATGGGTACCCATCTACTGCCTGCTCCATCTCAGTTTGTGATAACTTATTCAAACACCTTTGGAAAATAAAATTAAACCTCCTAATATTTTGTGAATATCCAGTTTTAAACAAGGCAGTTGATAACTCTCTGAGAAAAGGAGGTTACTGGTAAACAACGGTCCTTAATTTATGGATGAGGGAGAGATTTATAATGTATTTCTTGGTACAGAAATGGAGGTGGGAGAGAGGAAGGGAGGGTGACCTTTGCGCTGTCTTTCCAGCATGATAAAATTTCGTATCCTCACAGCACCAAAACAGTCTGAACACCATCATATTCTTCTGTTCTTTTCTTCACCCTGTTTTCTGTCAAATGTTAATAGCAGGAGAGATAACACTGAAAGGGGAAAAAAGAAATTACAAACATAAGGCACACAGTGACCCTCCGTCTGTTGCTCTTGACAAGATCTCTCAGATCAGAGTGTGTTCGCTTAGTTGTACCAAGTGGTGAAAGAGAAAGAGTGGGAGGAGTTTTTGTGGCTATATCAAGAAGGGATATGGCTTGCATTATTAGCTGGAATTTGAGATTAACATGTGAAACAGAGGGCTTGAAGGCAATGAGGTGGCTATAAAACCCACCAGTGGATGATGACCCATTTTGCCAGTATTTTTTTGTTGTTTCTTTGTTTTGCACCGTTTGTGATCATATCTTTACAGTAGGAGTATCTTTATGTTCTGAATTGTGAATACAGAGCATTGTGAAACCCTGGAGCTGCCAGATGCTGCTATATTATAGGTATCAAATACCCATTAATTAATCAATAATTACTGTATTTTTAGTATTTATCACTTAGTAATATCATGAAACTTGAATGATCTGGAGACTTTGAGACCATAACACCAACCAGAGAAAGGAAATCTGTGTTATAGCACTGAAGTTGTTGTTGCAGCCAGGGTATATTCCTTGGTACTGCTGCTTAATTTATTTGCCTTTTCTGCTCCATGCAAAATCCATGTCTTATCATAACTTAAATAAAGCAAAAAGAAAGCAAAAGGAGTCTTTATATTTTAGACACAGAACACAATGTTTTGAGAAAGCAAGTTAATATTCTACAAAGTCATTCAGATGATTCAGTTTCCTAAAAGTGGGGTCCTGCTTGAGCAAGTCACATCTGCAGCAGATAAATCATAAATTGCCCAGATTTTCCCACATGTCAAGGCATAAATTACTGTCATACAGGACTGAGCTTCCTGCTTTATCCAGCTTCTGTGCTGCCCTGGGTATGAAACATGACATCAGCCACTGCTGTCAGAGGCTGTTTTATGGGGTCCCCATGCTCTGGCCAGTCCGGACTAGCCCCTGTATCTCATAGCTTTCCTTGTCCCCTGTTTGGGGGATACTACTTGAATCTGCTGAAAATTAAGTAGATATCCTTCAGTTCCTGGGAACATTCAGCTCCCTCTGCTTACACAGTTCACTAAAAGGAGATGTACCCTCACCAGCTATCTCATCACCTTCAGCATTCAGTCAATGTGACAACAGGGGCCTCAAATAACTGTGATTTGTCCCTGAGGGCTGTTTGGTGGGACCCCTCTAGCTGCTGGCTGGGTTTTTTACCACCAGGCTCATCCCTTACATCTTCTGTCCGTTGGCTCACAACCCAAGGGTCAATCTGTCCAGGAGGGCTATGTATGAAAAATGTGGCCATGAATAGCCCAGAGAAGAGCTTGCTGGTGTCCTCTCCTAGCGCTCCTGGGATTCCTGTGGTCCTTGATGGTGACAAAGAATTGCCTCTGTCTTCTCTCCCTCTAGGTAATCCAAAGCTGACCAATAGAAATAAAATAGAATAGAAAAAGTAATTATAATGTTCCTTCTTGAAATGGGCCCCATCATGCTCAAATTGAAAGAGCAGGAACTACACAAATCACATTCCTGAAGGAGTCTGAAAAGCTGCTTTTCTCTTCCTTTTCACAGGTGTGTAGGCAGGATTTTTAGAAGACAACATCCACATCTCTCACATAAATGAAGCAAGGAAGGAAGTCAAGGGCTTCTGGAATGTCGTGAGCAGAGGCAGGAGAATTTTTTTCCTTTACATGTCGCTGGGCTCTAGAAGGCAATGGGTATGCTTTCAGCTTCCAATTCAGCTCTGAACTAACTGAAGGGCCTGATCTCTGTTCCTTCCCAACATAGAGCTCAGAAGATGAAACTCTGAGTTAATGAAGGCACGGTGGGTGGGAAAGGAAACCTCCTCGGGCTGTGGTGGAAGCCAGCAACTCAAATCCTGCATCAGGTTTAGCCCTGGTCAGCTCATCTGCAGCCAACAGGATTTCTGCAGGGACAAGAGACACCTAGTTTGTCCACAAGTCTTTTCTAGGCCTTGAACTTGGGGAAGATAACCTCTTCTCAGCTGAAGATACTTCTGCAGGTGAGTCCTACTTGGTCGGCCATTTAATGCTCCAAAGTTGCAGTCTTCGGCTGGTTTACACAGTCTCTTTTACTCAAGCAAACAGAGAGAAACTGCTTTTACCTTTCCACAGCAGATAAAGACCTAATGTACCTTGGTGCTTCACCTGGGCATTTCTCCACCAACATGAGTAGGCAGCACCAGACCCACCTAACTACTCATTTCAGGAGGTTATTTGAGAAATACAAGTTAGTTGTTAAGTTTTACCCAGAACCTGTTGTGTGCAGCCCCTCCCTGGCCAGACAGTAGGCTGAAGAGCAAGACTTTAAGGGTGCGAATTTGCTCAGTTTAACAGTGTGCCCATCACACGCAGATGTTACATGCATACAGCAAATCAGTCTTCATAGTCAACAGAGAACAAATCAGTGGAGATGATGGATTTTAGGGCACGGTTCATCTTATCCTGAAACAGATGGCTACTCTTGGATCAGCCAAATGAAGCACACAGTGAATTGCTTTGACTCTGTTGACTGCATCTCCATTGCCCATACTGGGAACCGAATCAGCTGGCTCAGATGAAGACACCTGTGCTGTAGACACCTGAAGTTAAGTGTCTACATGGGGATCCTACCCTGGAAGGTCTCAGGACTTATACAGCTCATGGCATCTACCTGAAGGACAGTGTAACCTAAAAGGGAGAAGGCAGACTGAGGATGTAACAGGACATCCAAGATTCTCAGTGTGTCTGAATTCAGGGCAGAGCTGTGAATACACTCAATGGCTCTCCTCCCCAAAGAAGTTGGAGTAGTGGAGAATGAATGAGCTTAGGCTGCTCTAAGTCTGAGTTTGTACCAGATATTCTGCCTAAATTTTACAGACTCCTCATGCACTCCAACAAACGAAAGCAGAAACAGCAGCACTGAAGAGCAGCCACTGAAGACTGTACATATTTAAGACCTTAAATAAGATGAGGACCTATCCCATGTATCATATCCAGTGAACGACATCAGAGGCACAAGCAGAGCAATCAAAAGAGCACCCATTAAATCCCATTCTTTATTTGTCAATGCTCACAAGTATTTCAAATTAAGCTAAGTCCCCAGATTCGGGGCGTGACTCCTTCCTATTCAGAAAGATTGCTTAAACACTTGTTCATTTCCCATTGAAGGCAGTGCAATGTAGGCACCCACTCAGAGTTAAAAATAAGATTAAATGAATATGTGGCACTTTGCACCTCTCCAGAGGAAATAAGTGGGGCAATCACCATTCCTGTTAGCAAATGCAACCATGCATCTTGCATGAGCTGAATGTCTCTTTCTTTCCACCTTTGAAAGCTATTGTGGTAGTATCTAAATAGGCCACAGAAAAATCTAAATAGGGCATAGGAAAAGTTTCACCTGGGGAAGGGCTGATGTAAATGGTCCCATGTAGTATTCTTGCACTAACTGTGATGCTATAACCAAACCACCTGGAAGCTGAAGGGCATCTGTGGCTTTCTGACCAAGAAAGGCCAGAGTGGGGAGGCAATGCTGCCTGCAGGCTGATACCTTTCACCTTGCTCCAGGGTCCAGAAAGTGTGCAGCAGTTCAAAGTTCTCTCTCTGCTTTGGAGACTTACCTGGGAGGGACTACAGTGAGGATCTTTTTCTTTCTGAAGCTGAAACTGTTCTGTTACCCTGGGCTATAAATGAACCCAGCAACAAACTGAAAGGCCATTTCTCCATAAGCACTGTTTTGAAGCCTTGTGGAAAAAAGGGGTTTTGTTTTCCTTTGAGGAAAATGAGCCCATGGTGAGTAATACAGGGAACAAGTAATTAATCATCACAAAAATAATCCATTTTGAGAATATTTATGCTAAAGAATAATGACTTCCAGTAGGAAAAAGTCTCAAAAAATTGGACTTAATACCCATTTCAAATTTAATGACAATAGCACAGGCAGGTTTCCTGGATCTGGCGAGCCAGTTATTAAACAGTATTTATAATCTGCTCTAAACCAATCTTTTCTTAAGGTGACTTTCCTGAAGGACTTGTAGGATGAAGGAAAACCAAGCAAAGCACTTAGAGAAGTGTGAACCTTTATTGTTATACACAGCACTCCACAAAATGCAACTTCCTTTTTTCTTGTAGTGACCATTTGCTTTTATTTCCTCAAAAAAAAGAGTCTTTGTCCATGGACTGTTAGAAAGATTTTTCACCAAACAACTGGCCAAGAGACCATACTGAGCTCAGAGAATTCCCCAAGATGAAACCAACAACCAACAACAGCCTTGTAATGCTGTGCCAATTCTAAAACTCCCTCAAGAAGAAAAAAATCACCTAATAATTATTTCGGGGAAATCATTTGACTTCTCTGGGGATCTTGCCTTTCATGGCGGATCTCTGGGATGCTCAGCTCTCCACAGCAGGAAACCCATTACTTTGTGGGCTTTGCAGTTTGGGCCTGTTATTTGAGCTCAAGAAGGACTTACCTACTTAGCTTAGACCAACCTTATGAGCTAATGAAGGCAGCAGTGCTGATGGAGCTACCCGTGACAACTCACATGATCTCCTGTTTCTGCTGATGTTTGGCCATGAGCATCTCTGTTTTGTGCCTCCTTACTCTCTCTTCTAAATAGGTAAATTCTGGCAAGTTTATGGCAGTCTTTGATCAGGAGAGTCTGGACACTCTCCTGATCAAAGACTGGCATAAACTTGCAAAAGCCCAGCCCAAGCTCTCAGTAGAATTATTTTAAGGGACTTACATATTCCCTGACACTCATTCCGTTCCCAGTTTCCTTATCCCTTCCTGGTGCATGTTGCTGGAAAGACAAATTGATTTCAGCTCCCCTGTTCAACACTCAGGTGGAGTCAGCAGTTGACAAAGAGCTAATTAGCCTTTCCAAGGTGAACACAATGAAGTCAGTGGAGGAGAGGAGAGATGACGGGCTATTTTGAATGACAGCTTGAAGTGACAAGACAACTGAATATAGAAAGGCTGCAGCACTTTCTTATTGTCCACAAATTATTCTCCTATCTAATTCTTCCGTATTCCAGAGCTGAGTTCAGAAAGTTACTGTCAATTAAACAACCCCTTGGCGATGCGTTAAATTGGAAATACTGCTAATGGTTGCTCAAATCAAACTTTATAGCAGATAGAAACATAGCTGTCTGGGATCAGCAATCATTAAGTATCTCAGGAAGCAAAACATGCCCTCTCAAGGCTGAATTTTGAAGAGGGCAACATCTGTAAAGCAGTCAAAGTAAGAGTTACGGGGGATTGTGAGATCTTAACTTGAAGGAAACCAATACACGCTTTCAGTTCCTGCACCAGGCTTGACAAAATGCACTGAGATTTTGGAGAATTGCATTTGTTTACCAGTATTTTTCTTCATTTCTTCTGAACATTAAGACCACTGGGGAATAAAACTCAGGAAAAAAAGAAAAAAGGTAAAATTTCCACTTTCTCCCAAGATGATTTATGGAGAAACATAAAAATAGTTCCATGAATATTGTCAGAACAAAAACTGATTTGTGTTTGAAAGATTTTCACCAGATCCATCATCAACCCCATTTCCACTAGTGCAGAGATGAAGACTGAAGCAGTGACGAGGAGTAAGGAGACCTGGGGTCATTTCCCAGCTCAGACCATTGCCTCTCTGTGGGTTGGTGTCTTTTCTTCCTCCCTGCTTTGAGATGAAGAAAACAGTTCTTATCAATTCCTATCCCATAGGCATAAAGTGAAAAGGTGTTGTCGGATAAAGTCCATACCATTGTTTTCTCAGTTCTGAATAGGGGTGTAGCAGGTGTCACTTGGTGATTGTACTGTCTTCTGAGATCTTTTTCCTGGAAAGTGTTTTTTGATCTTTAAAGAAATTTAACTGTGATTACTAGGTAGGACAAGGTTCTGTGGAAAGGGAACCTGTGAACAACAGAAAACATCTCTTTGCATTGGGAACTTTTAATTTCATAAAGCAGAATCATTCTGTGGAAAGGCTTTACTAATATTCAATTGCAGTCCTTGAGAAAGAGGAGTATCTGCATCTCTGTTCCAGACCTGTACATTCATATACAAACAACCAATTACAATTAAAAACACACTCAGGCTCATGGCATCAGCTTGTCTTCCACCACGACCTGAGCTATAAGGCACTAAAATGAAGTTTTACTAATGGGTAATACAGGAAAAGACACATAAACTAAACTGACAGTCCGAGGATTTATTCCACACATATTTAGTACATTTAGCTTTATAAGGAGACAGCTGAAGATGCACCTGTATGTAATTTCCATGGGAACATCAGCCTGGGAACATAAGAATCTTAGCCAGATTTTTCAACCCTGTTAGAAAGCTGATCCAAACTTACAATTTGACCCAGTGGAGGAAGGATGATGCCAGCGTGACATGGGATTAAGACCCCTTAAATTATAGATGTTTGTTTCTGGGAATCTATACCACACTCATTTCAATTCTTCATTTTAGTGTTGCTTTTTTACAAGATAAGCCAGTTTGAATTGTGTAAAAACAATGGTCAAAATTTGTTTTAGGTCAAAACAATGCTGTCTATGACTCAGGGGATATTTAGTGCTAGGTCTCAGTGAGGAGTGTTAATTTTGAACTTCAGGATATGCAGATATGGTGTCTTTTTATGCCTCTCTTCACCTCTAGAATTAGTTTTCACCCTTGGAAATGCTTTGGGGCTATTTAGACAAATGAACAGGTTTGAAGTTATATAAATCTTGCTCATGTTAGGTTTGGAGGTGGTGGTAAGAGGAGACATACTGCATCAAAGTTAAAAGGGCTTTTTTTCTGGGAGAGAGATTCACTGAGGAACTCCTGAAGCAGCCAGGATCCATGTGCACCCAGATGTGGGTTATCCCCCTCGAATACGCCTTTCCTACACCCCATGTTCTTCAGTTCATGCTCCACACTGGTTCTGACATCCTCAAAGACAGCTTCCAAGTAGCTGCACCAAAACCTGGGGAATTTTCTCAAAACCAGCATGCTTTCCTGGGGAACACATTAGCTTTGGCAGGATCTTTTTATGTTGCTATTTTATTCTTCCTCCTTGTCAGAAAGCATGGATGAGGATTTCACTCTTCAAAAATAGACCTGAATCCACATTCTGATTTTGCCTCTTTCCTCTCCTAACTCAGCAACTCAAGGCCAGTGGTTCAAATTCTCCTATTTCTGCTCCCTTCCCCTGCCCTTTCCTTGGCTCCTATCCTCCATGACAGCCACATAGCTCCCTGCCCACCACACTGTGTACCAGGCATAAAATGAGATACCAGGTGATACCATCCCGGCATTCCTCCCGTCTCCTGCCATCCATCCAGTTCATGACTTCTATTTGGTTCATGTTTCCTCTTGAGCAAACCAGCTGTGCACTCAGTATCCTTTGCTAGCTCATCCCTGCTAGCTGAAATAACCCCAGCCTGTCTTTCTTCATGCCTCACTGCTATTTTTACAACCTCTCATTTTCACATTTGCTTTTGTTCTCAGTAGTTTCCCACCTAAGTTTTATTATTTTACAATTCCTCGCTTTGTTATGTCTGTTTTGGTACCTTGCTCACATAATAATCATAGACTCATAGAATCATTTAGGTTGGAAAAGACCATTAACATCATCAGCCAACTGTAAACCTAACACTGCCAACT
>VZTV01116761.1:13627-27459 GCA_013400875.1 Anhinga rufa
ATTTAGTGTTTTTTTTTTTTTTTTTTTTTTTTTTTAAATTAAGTACATAATATATCTTTCAAGGTGTGGCATTTTTCTAGCCAGCCTTATATAAGTTATCATATTAGCTGGTTGTTTCCTGGCCTGGATCCAGAAATAGTTTTTTGCACAAATGGTTTAGGATAATGTCTCTGTGGAATAGACCTTTAGCAGAAGTAAATTGGCATGACCGCAGGAGCAAACCAGAGTGCCGGTGAGGGTCTTTCACCTCCAGCAGGACTCTATTTTGAGTCCTTCTTGCTGGAGAACACCTCCTCGCAGTGCTGGTCTGTCCCAAACCCTATGTATTATGAGTCCCAGGCTGTTAAGTCCTGGGCTGAGGTGGCCACCAATCATCTCACTTGCTTTTCTGAGGTGGATGGAATGAGATCTGAGGTCCCTGGTGTCATTTGCTGCAAAATAATTCACTATGATTTGCTCTGGGGTTAGCGACACTCTCTCTCCTTTTTTACCCATTAGGTCTTATTTCTGAATTAGTTACTGACACGAAAAGTCCTGGAGATCAACCCATCGCTGTGCCTCCAGGATCTTCTAGAGACAAAACGTGGTTTTATTCATCTGAGGTGCTAACTAAAAGATCATGTATATGGATTATATTTCCTCATGACTAAGACCACAAGTTCCCTGAATCATCCTTCTTGTCCTTACATGTGTGCTTGAGCAATCACCAGTGTTCTTCCACTATTCAGAGTGGAAACCTTCACTTTTCAGCACAGAAACTCCTGGATCCTCAAACAATGCCTTTGTCACTTCCAAAACGTATCATAGCCAAATGAACAAACCAGCCAGCTTACAGGAGAATTTAAGGTAAAATTGTGCTATGAGACTTTCGATGTCTCTGTGTGCCCAGTTTGTCTGTTAGTCTTCACAGTATTTGCCCCTGTGGAATTGAAGCACAAGTTCTAAATAGTTTTGAATCAAAGTTTGACCCCAAAGTGTCACAGTCCCACGGGAAAGTCAGTTTGATATGTTTCAGTACTCCTCAGAGTTTTATCTCTTGTCCACACTTCTGCCGCTTCATTTGCCAGATTGGATTTTCATATTTGTTTGCAAATTACCAGCTTATTCTTTAAGCACCTGGGCAAATATGCCTAAGCTTTTCTCTGTCTCCTGGTGGAGAAAGGTAGGAGCGCTCAACGACTGGCATAAAACCTGTGTCCATGGGTTATGTCCACTCATTCATTCCAGTTTGGGCCAAATGAAGAAAAGCAGGACAGGTTTCTGAAATCCTCATCTTTGCCCACAGCTGTACATCATCCTTACCCTTGAACTGGCTGGTTTATTATTTTTGCACCATATTCTCATTCCTTGACTGATATTGTATTGAATACCTTGACTTGTATCACTGATACAAGGAAGTTTGCCTCTCAGCTATCAAAAGGTAGGGGGACACCATCTTCACCCACACTGATCCTCAGTGCCTATAAAGCAATAAACATGGTAAATCAAGCCCAGAGTGGATACTCATTCAGGCTGCTTGGTCGTCAGGAGGTAAGGGTCCTCATCTCATCAGCAGTCTTGCAGGTGACTCAGCCTTTAGGATCCAGCAGCCCCAGCAGAGAGCCGTTTAATCTTATTTCTGCAGTATGTGCCAGGGAATCACAAACGCAGAGGATGTCTGGCCGGCCGCCAACCCACTTCAGATGACAGGATACATATGGAACTGAGGGTGACCATACTGAACGCCGCAGCATAGCTGCTCTCCCTAATTGCACCATCTGTGCAAGTGCTTTGAGCGCAAGTCTGGGTACACTCATTCCTTGCTTACGGCGCAGGGTCAGTTTTTGAGGTCTGCCTGGACAACTTGAGGAGCTGTTTTGGTCCGGACGCACCTATAAGACTGACAAGGCTGGAAGGGCATGGTTCAGATGGGTGCGTAATCTGGGATTAACAACCAGGACACAGAGGATTGTGTAGCTGAACTGGTTGCTCCCTGGGTTTCTATCACATACCCATGGAGGAAGAGCTTGGGGATGTGATTTCAGGCACTTATCCTGGTCCTGTCAGTCCAGCAGAGGGTAGAAAGGTGAGTGAAGAGGTCAAGTGTCCTTGCTCGATTTGTTGTGTCTTGATGATCTCCACAGTCTTAACAGACTGTATGTGTATTTGTTTGACCCAGGGTGTTTTCATTTTCACCTCACAACCCTATATATTAATTTCACAGAGAACAGCAAAAGATGGCATCTAACCAGAGGCCTTTTCAAGGGGGAGAGAACTTTTTTGCTGGAATCCCGCTTCTACAACTTTCCTCTTTCCCCTGAAGAAATGTTCACCACAACAGCCCTATAGCTTGTGTAGGCTTAGAGCTTCACAGAGCTTCTGAAAGCCCATCCTACCTTCAGCAGCCCTGAGACCCGGAAAAGCTGATATCCTCTGTAAAAGGGTCTTCTGCCTTTAATCCCTACAGAGGACCTAAGGGAACAGTATTTAACACAGTCTATTAAACAAGGTAGCAATTCTATATCCAGATGTACATGAACAAAGCCTTATCCTTCCTCACTCATATTGGATAACAACAATCACCAATTAATGTCCTTGTATTTGTCTTCAGACTCCTGCTCCTTACCCTGCAAAATTCATTCCCCAGTCTCCTATGGCCTCTTATTCACAGAATCACAGAATCTCAGAACGGTAGGGGTTGGAAGGGACCTCCAGAGCTCCCCTCGTCCAGCCCCCCTGCGTGAGCAGCACCCCCAGAGCAGGGGCACAGGACCGCGTCCAGGCGGGGTGGGAATGGCTCCAGGGAAGGAGACTCCACAGCCTCTCTGGGCAGCCTGGGCCGCTGCTCTGGCACCCCCACAGCAAAGGGGTTTTGCCTCAGATTTCAGTGGAACTTCCCGTGTTCCAGCTTGTGCCCGGTGCCCCTTGTCCTGTCGTCGGGCACCGCTGAGAAGAGCCCAGTCCCACCCTCCTGACACCCACCCTTCAGACACTGATAAGCACTGAGGAGATCCCCCTCAGCCTTCTCTTCTCCAGGCTGAACAAGCCCAGGTCTCTCAGCCTTTCCTCCCCAGGGAGATGCTCCATCCCCTGAGCATCCTTGGGGCTCTGCGCTGGCCTTGCTCCAGCCGCTCCCTGTCCTTCTGGCACTGGGGGCCCAGCACTGGACACAGCACCCCAGCTGCGGCCTCCCCAGGGCAGAGCAGAGGGGCAGGATGGCCTCCCTCGCCCTGCTGCCCACACTCCTGTCCATGCAGCCCAGGACACCGCTGCCCTTCTTGGCCCCGAGGGCCCAGCGCTGGCTCAGGGGCACTGGCTGCCCACCAGCACTGCCAGGGCCTTCTCAACAGAGCCACAAGAGAACAGAATAACTTCCTTCTGAGAGACCAGAATAACTCATTGTTTTAACAGAGAAAACTTGTTGGAGAAGAGATGTAACTTCACCGTGCTGTAATTAAAATTATCTGGAACCACGCAGTGCCTGTACCCAGACCTTAGGGTACATGGGAGCTACAGGTACTCATACATGTAAAAAAAGCAAGGCAATATCATGCCCGAGATGCTCCCAAACTTGCTGTATTTCTGGTTCTGCCTTTTAAAGTCTGAGGCACACCTGGACCTTCTCCATGTTTCAGATATGACTATCAATCCCTGGTCCTACACAGCCTGCCTTCTTCTTAAGTACAGCATTCCACATAGCGGACGTTTGCAGTTTCATTTCTAACTGCACTCACCGGCTTTAAATGTATGTCCTTCATGTGCTGTAAAAATGCCTTTGTGGTATTTCTACTTCTTTCAGATATGTCTTTTTCTTTCCTCTCTTCACTACCAGGAATGGGTTTCTGTTTCTTGTCTTCTACTTCTTAACATCTTTCACCAGTCTGTTATTCTGAGCTCAAGCTCCTACTGATTTTTGCATCTCCCATGGCTGCTCATGCTGTAAGTAACATCCTCATACCAATCTCCACAGTCACCTATAAGTGCTTTGGTTATACCCTCTGGTATTCAAACCTCTGTTTTCCTTAAAATCCCTGAAGGCCTAAGAGATTGCAAGGCTTACAGTATCTCCCCATCTTTACAATATAGATCTTGGAAATTACTTTTCCTGATAATAAACTTTTCTTATCACAGGGCTAAACACAGGATTATTTGTCACACACCATAGCTACAGCAGAGATTATTGTAATCCTGTTGAATTTAGACTGGATATAAGGAAGAAATTTTTTACTATGAGGGTGGTGAGACACTGGCCCAGGTTGCCCAGAGAGGTGGTCGATGCCCCATCCCTAGAAACATTCCAGGTCAGGTTGGATGGGGCTCTGAGCAACCTGGTCTAGTTGAAGTTGTCCCTGCTCACTGCAGGGGGGTTGGACTAGATGGCCTCTAAAGGTCCCTTCCAACCCAAACCATTTGCGATTCTATAATTCCATGATTCTATGAGTGCATGCAGAATGAACCAAAAGCTTCCGCCACAAAAACCTTTCAAACCATGTCCATGGCAGAAAAGATGACAGATGCTAATAGATGGCTAGAGAGCACAATAAAAAAGCAAGCATATTGGTCAGCCATGAACCACGCTTCCAAGCACATTAGCTGGTAGTACTGCTGGCAAGTCCCCTTCCCCATCGGGAAGAATGAACTCTCCTCTTCCAATTTCATACACTTGAAAAAGCTCAAACAGGGGCTGAATTTAGATGTATAATTCTCCTTGTTTCCAAGTCACTTTTTATTGAAGGTCACATCAAAGGCAAGTAATTTGGGGGGAAATATGTTTTAAAAGATGCTTTGATACCCTTCACTAGCAGGCTGCCTAAGGCATGCTGTGAATGGAGCAGCCTTAACGCTCATTTTAAGATGAAAACTAAGGAATATTTACTAGCTGTTGCAAGCTGTCAATGCTAAGGTGACACTTGTCTGTTTTGCTCCAAAATGATACTCCTTGACTTTCTTTGGTTACACCTTTACGTCACAAATATTCCCTGAAAATCGCAGACATCCTCCTTTATTGAAGCTGTGTTAGTCACAATTTGATTAAAGTGTTCATACTGTTTGCACAGAGTGTTTTGCTGCATTTTATTCCCATAAAGAAAGACTTCTGTTCATAGGAAATGATTGGTCTGCCTTGGTGCAGACCTGAAGGAATCAACCTAAGATTTTTAGGCATCTACACAGGAAGGCAGCTCCTAGCCAGCTGGAGAAAGGTCCTGCTAAAAAAAAACAGATTAGTAAACATTTAGATAGAAGGTGGAAAGCTGATAGACCCTGCTGTCCATTTTGTAAGGCAGATCAGCTGTTACACTCATCACTTAATACTAATAGTTTTTTGTTATAGTGTAAATATCTTGAGTAACCCTAATGACTTGCATGGAACTCAGAAGGAGAACAGATTGCAGTTTGGATCAGTCTCGGGAGGCATCAGTCTGTTCACTAGCAAAGATCAAAGGGATACTATTCAAGAAGCTCCATAAATAGTTGCTTTCATGAAGAAGTTTGGTGTCATGACAGCATAAAACAAGCACGTACTGCACAAACCACTAGTGTCTCCAGCCAATGGGAGAATATCCCACCATCTGAGACATCTCCATTTTTACTTTTATGTTAGAAATATATTTTGTCTTACTGGGGCCATCCCATCAGTTTTACCTAGTGCCATTCTCCTTGATGGTGCTTACTTCCAGAGCTCAGGGTTCCTAAGAGTTAGGAGGCCCAGAGGTGCAAAAGAATTTCCAACTTACCCATGCATTTTGTCTCTGCAGGCATGACGTTCGTCCCCCACATTCAGGTCAGAGCAAGTTCCAGCTGTCTGTAGGGTATCTGCTTAGCTCCACTCCACTTATTAGACTGTATCCTTCCTATCCTGAAAGGGTAACATCTGCTAAAACACCTAAATCCACTTGGATTTTAGGGGAAGGTTAAAAGGATTTTGAACATGTCAAGTCAGGAGGAACAAGACCACAAATGCTCAGAAAGATTCTTGTAGAGTACTTCAAGGTTTTCAAGTGTATTGGGTTTGCATGGCAAGGTTTTGGTAGCAGGGTGCTATAAGGGTGGCTTCTGTGAGAAGCTGCTAGAAGCTTCCCTTAGGTCCGATAGGGCTAGTGCCAACTGCTCCAATATGGACCCACCACTGGCCAAGGCCAAGCCCTTCAGTGATGGTGGTAGCATTTCTGTGATAACATATTTAAGGGGAAAAAAAAAATGTGCAATTGCAGCTGGAGAAAGGAGTGAGAATATATGAGAGGAACAACCCTGCAGACACCAAGGTCAGTGAAGAAGGAGGGGAGGAGGTGCTCCAGGTGCTGGAGCAGAGATTCCCCTGCAGTCCATGGTGAAGACCGTGGTGAGGCAGGCTGTGCCCCTGCAGCCCAGGGAGGTTAATGGTGGAGCAGATATTCACCTGCAGCCCAGGGAGGACCCCATGCTGGAGCAGGTGAATGTGCCTGAAGGAGGCTGTGACCCCGTGGGAAGTCTGCACTGGAGGAGGCTCCTGGCAGGACCTGTGGCCCCGTGGAGAGAGGAGCCCACGCTGAAGCAGGTTCCTGGCAGGACTCGTGACCCTGTAGGGGACCCACGCTGGAGCAGCCTGTTCCTGAAGGGCTGCACCCCAGGCAAGGGACCCACGCTGGAGCAGCTCATGAGGAACTGCAGCCCATGGGAAGGACTTACATTGGAGATGGTCATGGAGGACTGTCTCCCATGGGAGGGACCCCACGCTGGAGCAGAGGAAGAGTGTGAGGAGTCCTGCCCCTGAGGAGGAAAGAGTGGCAGAACCACTGTGTAACAAACTGACCACAATCCCCATTCCCTGTCCCCCTACGCCGCTCCAGGGGAGGAGGTAGAGAATTTGTGAATAAAGTTGAGCCTGGGAAGAAGGGAGGGGTGGGGGGAAGGTGTTTTAAGATTTGGTTTTGTTTCTTATTACCCTACTCTGATTTGATTGGTAATAAATTAAAATAATTTCCACAAGCTGAGTCTATTTTGCCAAGGAATTGGTGAGTGATCTCTCCCACGAGCCTTTCATTATATTTTCTCTCCCCTGTCCAGCTGAGGAGGGGGAGTGATAGAGCAGCTTGGTGGGCACATGGCATCCAGCCAAGGTCAGCCCACCACATCAAGTCCTGCTACGAGTCCATCTTTCTTGTTTCCAGCAGACAAGCGGTACCTGAAAAAAAAAACAAACATGTCTTTCAAATAGATTTTGATTCATTTAGCCACCTTTGGAATCTCTTCTTTTGGCTGGGGCTACCAAAATAACCTCTGTAACCCCATTTTCAAATGCTTTTACCCCCGTGATGAATTTGCCCAAATGAACCAAAACCCTCTCCCATTTAAACCAAGACTGCTGGCGCCTCCATCCCTCCATGCAATATTGCAGGTGTGGAGGCAGAGGGAGGAGGAATCCGACCACACCTCAGTCGCTAGAGTTTTGGAGGACAATGCACCCACCAGTTTAGGCACTGTTAGGAGCACAGCTGCACAGACCTCAGCATGCATTGACAACCTAACAATGCATTCTCATTTTAAAGCAATTCAAGAAAATTTGATCAGCTGTCCCTCTCCCCAGCATCTGTCTCATCAGCCTATTCAGTCCAGCCTAAGCACTTATATTTCTGTCAAAGCAACCCAAGATGCTTCTCCCTCCTCATGTTTTCTCTTTCTCTGGTGCAGGAGATGCAGCTGTATGGCTGCATTCCTTGCAAAAAAAGCTTTGGAGCAAGGTAACCATTAAATCAACAGGTTTTTAAGACACCTGCAGATGGAACAGCTCCAGCTATTGACAACTGCAATTATTTAATGAAGCAAGGAGTTTCTATTGATTCTGTGACTCCAGATGGAAATTAGAAGGCCTGTTATAATTAGCCCTAAACTCTCCTGTTTATTATTGAAAACAGCCGCGCTAGTTGGAATCTCTGTGGCTGGAAATGACGGTGCAGCTGTCACCTTGCACTCTCTGTGTTGATAATTCAGGTTCAAACCTTCATAAGGGTAACAGGGTGGGGTGGAGGGATAATTTTTTTCTCTGCCAAATGCTCTTATGACAGAATCACGTGCCTCATGTGAGGAAATATTAACTGGTTATAGCATAGCAACACACATGCACAGGGTGTAGTGCTTTAAGACTGGTGCAAGTGATGATCTCCATAGCTAGATCTCCAGGAGGATTTAAAAGATACTCAGAAAGGATACGGGCCTTTCCATGGCCTCTGCTGCATGACCTGCCCTGGAAGACCAAAATGCTTTCTAACATTGACTGGGATGGATGTTAGAGACTGGCCCCAACCTGCATCCTGAAAGGCTTGCGTAAGCAATCTGGCTACACAAGGAACTTGCTGTAGGATGCCTGCCACGGGCTTGTTTTTGCAACGCTACCTCTGGCAGCAAAGGCAAGCCTTGGTTTTGTGATACCTTTCTCAGTGAAAGGGATTCACATTGTTCTGGAGACATATGTCTTTAAGGGGGAAATAAATGTACAAACTCTAAGTTAGTTGTGTAAACTCTGTCACCAGTGAAGATGAAGATGATCCTTCAGATGAAGATACATGGAAACACTCTTCTTGGCAGCTCGGAATCACCCCTGGCTTTGGCTGCCTCTTGCCCTTAACTATGGGAGACTAGGCTCCCAAATTAGGACTGTGGAAATCTGCAAGGGGAGCACGTTACGTCTGTTCACTATCTAGACAGGAGACATTTCTCTTAGCCACTTTTAGATAGTGCTGGTAAAAATGCCAGTGAAACATTTGGGATTTAAAACAGGAGTTGACAGGGTGTAGGACAGGCCAAGGTACTAGTTTGTAGCCAAGGTCTGAGGTGGTGTGAACTGGATCTGAATCTTGATGGACAGTAAAATGGAAGAAAACATAGTAAAGACTAGAGTGGGAGTTGTGCGGTGATAAGCTAGGCTTCAGGACACATGAATAATTTAGTATCTAGCCAAAGGCTCTACGCTGACACTGAATTACTTAGGATCCTTTTAGGGCAGTTTAGAACTCCCTATCCCAAAAGTACTAGCTGGACAAGATGTCTGGAAATCCCACATCCAGCCTCTGACTTGAAGCAGGACTATTGCCAATGCTAGGTCAGGTCAAACATGGCTTTGTTTAGCCAGATCCTTAAGATCTCCAAGAAATGAGATATCCCAAGATCTCTGGGTGGCCTGTTGCATTGCTGCCTTACCCTGTAGGAAAAACAAATCTTTTTTTCCCCCTAATATCCAGCTTGAATCTTCCTATTGTAGAAATAAAGGTTTCTCATCACTCTGGAGTGGAAGGGTTGACTGGTTTTAAACTAGCTTTAGTCTGTATCTGATGCTCAAAGAAAGAGAACAGTTGCAAAACTATAAGTGCAGTTACTATTTCTCATTATATTAAGGTTAAGTTTTATCAATCTGTTGTCAGAGAGCTGTAACGGTAGAAACCAACCAAGTGGAAAGAATGTGTAAATTAAATTATGTGCTAGAAATGTTAATTAAAAAGGGGAAAAGGGAAGGGAAAAGAGCCCCTACCCCCTGTGTTACTGTGTGATGTCCCTGTGTCCACCACATAGGAAGAATGGTCAGGTGAACAGAAGAGTGAGGTGGGAGGGAGTCATGCCACCTTGACCTAAGGAAGGAGCACATTTCGTGTCAGAATCATCTTTTGTAAGGGGAAGAGGAAGATGTAGATCTTAGAAATCTTCGGGTCATCTTATAGGCCACACAGGCTAATTGCTCAGCCTCAGGAGATAGCTGAGATACCAGAGGTATCAAATAATCAACAAAAAGCTGAATTATTGATAAATACATTTTCCTAAAGATGATTTACTGCTTTAGTTTTCTTTAAATCTTTCATTATTTCAAAATGGTTTCATTAAATCTTGTCTGGTAAAGCTTACTCAGCAATGTGACCGCACTAGCTTTGGTGGTGCCCTTGGTGGTGACAAATCCATTCTCATGCCTCACCTGACATGTCTCTGGAGCACCCAGTGGGATGTATGCTCCCATCAATCTTCCCCACTGATCAGCCAGAACGTGGTGCAGCAAATGGTTAAATCTCTTTGGCAAACAGCAAGATGCTGATGAGGGAGGAAGATCCTGATCCTTGCATGCAACACAAACTCCTGTTGCCTGGGGTCACCAAACTCTCTTGTCACCATGACATCTTCAGGCAACCTCAATTCAGGCCTAGGAAGTACCGTGCAAACCTGAAGCAAGTTGTTATCAGGGGCCTGAGTTTGTCCTTAGTTCATGCCATGATATCCACAGTTTCACAGGCACTGTGACAATGTCTTCTTGGGCAAGAAAATTGAAAGTTGTATGGTGTATCATAGACAGAAAGAAGAAAAGAACAATTACGTAGATGCAATTTATTACTGAACTCTATTTAATCACTTGGGGGTTTTGTGCATGTATAAACACCAAAGAATTCTGTGTTATACTATGACATTAAGATATGATTACTGTGGGGAAAAAATGATTTAGTTAAATTCCTGTGATTTACAAATCCACATGAGAGATTTCTCAGGCACCTGAACAGTAGCACTTTTCTGGACAGAACAAGAACCACCTCATGCTTGGGAGCTGAGTCAGGTGAGATGGTAAAGGGGTTATTCATCAGGTCAGCAAGAAAGATGATGATAAACCCTTCCCAGAAAAAAAGATGGAAAGTGGGAAAAAAGTGTCTTCACACTAAGAGGACATCTCCTAGCTCCTTTCATTCCTCAGTACATTGTACTCGGGCATTTTTTCTCCCAGTCAAAGGCTGTCATTAACACCATCCCATCTTCGTCCTCCCTTTTCTTCACCAAAGGTGTGTGATTTTTTCCTGCTTTTTAAAAATAAATTCAGGACAGCTTGTGGAATAGAAAACACGGCCAGAGAAAATATATAAATGGATGTCTTTTTTTTTTTTTCGTCTTCAAAATGTAACAAAATAATAGTGAAGCTGCTGGTACTATTTTCATTTTTAGAACAATTTAACTGGCTGGTTTTCTTTGCACTTATGTCCAATTTCACAATAGCATGGTTTTGAACTGGAAATTTAGCATTTTAATTTAAAAGTTTTTAAATTAAGTGCTACATCTTCTAGCATTTTCTTCTCCTTCTTTAAAAAAAAATAAAAATATCGTGTAGCAAAATTCGTCCAGATGGATGGGGGAACAAGGGCAGAGGACAGAGCCCAGATTTAATAGGCAGTCTCTGCTTTACGTGTGGGTCACGGAGCTAGCTCGTACAGAGCGCCTCAGAGGATGTGCCTTTGGCCGGAGTGAAAAAAACACCATTCAGGGGTTCAGGGAAGCAAGATTTCCCTAGGGAGATCACCAGCTGTGATCACTGCCAAATATTAGGGATTAGTTTTGTCCCACGATACTTTGTCTTCTGTAACATCCTGCCTCAAGCATCCCTTTTCTTTCTATGACTCTCCTTTTCCAGTCCCTTCCATATCCCCCACTGTCCATGGTGAAACCTCTTCCGCCCCTTGTGTTTTGGCGCCTAACACTCATGACATCAGGCATGCAGCCTATGAAAATTCCATCTATTCCATCTGTGACACACTGGGAGGAGAGTGGAGGAGCCAAGAGCATATATTAGTGGATGCAGCACTTGAATGAACATAGTAGGATGCTCAAAGCCCTCTCAGAGCAATAAACAACCAGTCGCAGCATTATCAGTTTCAGCTGCTTAATTTCTTTTTCCTTTGGTTATTTCCCAGTGAATGTTCACAGAAATCAAGCTGCCAGTAGTGGTCAGCACCAGACTTGGGTGCACTTCTCCTTGGCTTAGCCCTCACCCAGCCTTTAGTGTGTCCCCTGACAAGAGACACGCTCCCCACAAGCACCAAGAATTCTCCTGCAGAGAGCTTTTTAGAGGAACTGTGTCATTTCTGTCTTCTTTTGGAAATCATTTTAGGCAGGCATTGTGTTGTCACAGGAAGATCAGCTGGAGAAGCGACCTAGTCCATATGCCAGCATAAGGACAGGATCAGACACCCACCTCTCAGCAGATACCTGTCTTGCCTGCTTTTGAACATGCTGGTGAGGGACTTATTCTTCCTATGAAATTCATCCCAGAGTTTAACTAGCCGTGAGATGAGAAAACTTTTCCTAACTCAAATCTTCCATGTTGAAGTTTAAGTCCATGGCTTCCCATGTTATGCGCCATGGATATAGAAAAAACATTTTTCCTTCCTTTATACAACAACATAAAAAACCTGAATCTTTTTCTTTCATCCCCTTCAGTCTCAATTTGAAGACAAAAGCAGAATGTTTGACCATGATTTCTTTTTTATACTAGCAAAAGTGGTACAAATAAATCTGTCTTTTGGAGAACTCTGTTCAGTTTTAGCGTCTCCCCTTCAAGGTGTTGTTGGGAAGAGCTCAGAGATGTGATGGGAGAATTATATAAAGTTGAAAGAAAAGGTCTTAAGTGACAGACAATCAGGAGCATGATTTCTTTACTGAAGTGAAATGGAGCTTAACAGATGACTAGATTGCAGGTTCTAATTACTTACCAGATACTTGCTCATGAGTCAAGCAAAAAAGGGCATAGCAAGTTCCAGTGTTTGGAAATATAAGTCAAGAAAAATAGAATTGTGCACATTTTTAATTATTAAGCTAAATCAGCCTTCAGAACAGACAAACAGTGGACATAAGTTTTCCCATAATTTAGCCTCTTTAGGGGAAGATTATCCATTTCTCTAAAAATAAAAGAAAGAAAGAAAAAAAGAAAACAGTCTTCAATGTAGTTTAAACAGAAATAACTAGGCTAGCTTCTGGATATTGTTGAGGCAAAATTTCATGCTCTGAACTATGTAGGTCAGACAAACTTCTCAGAAAGTTTTTTTTTAGGTTTGACACCAAATCTGGGTTGGTTTGCTCTCTCATGTGCTTGAAAGGAAGTTCCTGTTAAATATCATTCAGCCTTCAGCAGTAACCCTTAATTTGTTACGAACAGAGAAAGCTTTGACTGCCCTCTCCTCTTGAGGGTGAGCGCTGCAGCGTGCTCTGCCCTGCCTACAACCACCCAAGGCTGCAAGCTGCCTGATGAGACATGAAGTCTGTGACAGAGCCATTTCTGTGTTAAGGATGGTGAATGAGAACTTTAATGGTGCAGCTGTCCTCTAAACCCATCCCAGACCCCCTAAGGCCCCACTACTTCATCACAAGGGGTTTGGATAAATTGTCTAACCAACTCCAATGGTCTTCTACTAGCAGTATTCAGTGATAAGCCAGCAGGTTATGGATCTGTACCTGGAGTTTCTCTTTATAGCACTGATTCAAGGTAGTTCCATGCACACATCCAATGGAAGTAAGAACTGAAAGAGAAATGTTCTGGGACATGCCAACGACCAGACCCCAGAGCAAGGGTGAGGGATGTGTTCCATGGATGATATGCACCTGGAGCAAATTTGAAAAAGGGTGTGCTCAACATTTTACCTCCTGGAACTCACTGTGAGCTTCAGTCCCCAAATGACAGTAAATTCTGGCCGGTTTTGCATAGAATACCATGTGAATTAAACTGGGCAAGCTCCAAGAACTAATGGTGGTGCAACTATGCAATAAATATGAACTCATTATTCTCTTCTGGTGTTCCTGTTTCATTGACATTGATGGATGTTACCAAGTGAGTGCTAGAAGTGCCTATGCTGTAGTTAGAGTATTACGGATGTTCAGTGATTGTCCAAAAAATTATCTTTCATAATGTCCTGGTTTCAGCTGGGATAGAGTTAATTTTCTTCGCAGTAGCTAGTATGGGGCTGTGTTTTGGATTTGTGCTGAAGCAGTGGTGATAATGCGGAGATGTTTTGGTTGTTGCTCAGTAGCGCTTACACTAGTCAAGGACTTTTTCAGCTCCCCGTGCTGTGCCGGGGGCACGGGAA
>VZTV01116762.1:979-16011 GCA_013400875.1 Anhinga rufa
ATTAGTTTCTGTTTGCAAGATTATGGATTCTCACCAACAAACACTATTGCTTTGCCATTGTTTGAGTCTCTAAATTTAGAAACTCTGTAACCAAGATGGGGTGAGGCCTGCCTGTCAAGTGAAAGCAACTCTCAGAGTTGGGATGTGGTGCTCAGTATGCAAGCATAAAAACCTATGGTGGCGGTGATAGGAGAGACTCTCTGAGTGGCTGTGTGCGTCTGGTAGTATGGAGGGTGACAGTCTACTTACAGCCAAATTTAAAAAAATAATTTGGTGGACTGATTGTGGAAATATTCAATGTACGAGATGATCTATTTCCTGCCAAGCCATTTCTAGTTCCTCAGAAAGTGCCTCCAGCTTCTCTGTGTGTGCTATTCTCACACAGAAGGAAAAATGAGAAGAAAAAAACCTTGTCATTTTTGAAAGATTGTTCCACTTATGAAAATTAATATAAAAGGAGTATTCTAAATGTACTGTTCTTTTTAGAGCAGAAAATAAAAAGGCAAAATACTAATGTTCAGCAAAGAATGAAATGATGGGGTGGTATTGTTATGATTGTGTTAGGAATGGGAAGAAATGTTGGTACAGCTGCTAAATGTAACAGCCACCTTCTCTTGAAGCTCAAGGAGGGAACAGTTAAATGCATCTGTGCTTAGAGATAGTTGAAAATATTGAAACAACCCTTAAGAATTCAATTAATGTATAATGCTGTTTTGTTTTTTTTTTCTGTTGGAGCTGTTTCTTGGTGGGCTGGAAGTTAAATGCAGAGGTAGGGGAAGGGCCTTGGCTGCAGCTGGGTGTCAGTACGTGTGAGCAAAAGGGCAGACACGCTACAGGAACACACCAAAAAGGAGCAGGGAAGCTCCAGGTGCAACCAAAGAAGCAGTTATACTGCGAGCTAAGAGAGGTTTACGTAAAGTACTTGCTAAAAAGAGGCATGAAGCTGTGAGCAAGGAAGCTATCTCCTGCTGCTTGATTCCTGCTGTGTTCAAGAAAATTGGGCTTTAACATACAATTTACTGTAGATTGCTCTGAGGAAATTCTGGACTTCATCATCAGTTCCTCCTCTTGAGAGAAACAAGGACTTAGAGCTTGAATTTTGGATAGATGCTTAGGTCAAAAGGGTGACACCATTTTGTTTTAATAATGTTTGCTTATTGGATATTGATAAAGGAATAAGCAGGACACTAACTTTTATTAGGCACTCTAACTTTNNNTGAAAAAAAAACAAAAGCCCTTTTTAATAGCAATATGTTTTAGATACTGGGAAAATTGTAAACCTCTAGGTGGAAGTGGTTTATCCCCTCTTTGTAGGTGATTTCGGATGCACAAAAATGTGAAGCGTCCTTGTTGCCAATGTGGGAAGTGAACATAATTATGACTTTGCAGCTGCTTCTCCTAAGGAAAACAAACAAACAATAAGACTCACACTTTTTATTGCAACTAAAAAGGAATATGCTCAAAGGGAATATATTTATGCCAGAAAGAAGAAGCCATAACCAAGGTAATGCTGTCCTATCAAACTCATGCCAAACACATTCGCAACTATGGTATGAAACTGTGAGAAGAAAAAACACTTCCTCAGCATCCATTGCCAATGTAGACTAAGTTGGAAAACGAAAGAAACAGTGGAGAGAGTTTTGGCTATGACAAGTCTGTGTAGGTATTTAGGTATCTGGGAACATGTAATAGTGGTCTTTGTACTATACTAGGCCAGAGGTAGAATGCTTGCATCAAAAAAACCCACCCTAAAACACCCAGTCCCCAAATTCCCAAACAAGTCTTTCCACTCATTAAAAAGAGCTCAGCTTTTTTTGTTGTTTGTTAGTTTTTTAAATGATCAACAGTTTATCATCTGTCCGGCTACTTTTGTCCTCTATGGTTATTTGTTTTTATTGCCTAACCTCTGGATCATTAAGAACATGTATTCACTTGATTATTTCTCAAAGAAAATTTCTTGGAGGGGACAAAAATACCTTGCTGATACAAAACTGTCACTATATCATTTCTGTATGTGCCTATGCAATGTACAGCAGTAAAATATTAATATCACAGGTCAAAATAGTTGGGACAAATACTAAGCCATGGTATAGTTTGTGCCGAGTGTCATGGAGAGGCTCCTCTGGTGAATAAAGGCATGCTGGATTGGTTTCAGATGACCTGGGTTAATCTTTAGATCAGAATAATTCGCTATTTTGAACTGAAGTAAGTAATGTGCATAAATTCCTTAGTCTTCCTTCTTTATATGCTTGTTGTTCTGCATAACTGCAGTCAAAATATCTGGTCAGCCTGTATATACTTTGATGTCAAGAGGTACATAGAAGTCAGAAAGAATTATGAAGAATATTAATTTGTATGACTCATTCATAAAATACATATTTTGTTATGCTTTTAATGAAGCACTTACCAGAGAAGCAGTAGGAACAAATATTTGTGTCTCCTGATGAAGATCTTTTTTCCTCTTATAGTCACCTGCAGTTTATACACTGTTATCATTAAGTACCCAGAAACAAAACATGTACAGTACAACAATACATTCTTTATTTGTAAAATAAGTCACATTGCTTCTATCCTGCTTCCCACAGATCAGAGCTTTAATAGGGTTATAAATAAGAAACTTAACATATGTGACCTTCTGACCACAGAGCGTTAAATTCCAGGGACTATATTGCTCCACCGCTTTTTTCTTTTATTTGGATGTGTATTCATCATAGTTCTGTCGGAAATTGCGTGATTTACAATTGATATTAGGTTATGATATGAATTACATTCAGATACATGGAGAGGAAAATTATGGAGGAGCAATTCTTGCTAAGGATGTTGAAAACAGTTTCCACTTAACCTTCAAATGTAGTGGAAATGACACAATTGTATTTAGGTAAAGTTTTATCTTTGGGAAACATCTGCTTCTGTACAAAAACTTTATCTTTTTCTGTCCAATGCAATAGCCTGTGTTAACATTTGAATCTTGAAATATGCAATTCCACAAATGCATGACCATTGTGACTTGATTAATGAAGTCTGCCAATACAAATATTGTTTATTCTGGGCAAAAAGACTTGAAATAAACCCACAGAAGGTGCTACTGCAGTGCAGATCCAAATAGATTTTTGTGGCTTGGAAATGTTCAGATATTTATTAGAAAATTTTATTATTAGCTTGATAGTATCTGCATTTGAAACACAGGCAAACTCTGTCAAGAGTATAGTTTGCTCTCCTTCACTATTTGTAAAATAGTGATTTTATCTCGTTTTTATTAAAGCATTTCAAAGAAAATGAACAAATAGAATGCATTGCTGTTTCAAGCTTGCAATCAAGATGTACTAAGAATCCTTTAAGAGAAACAATCATCTGAGACCTCCAGCTCAATCCTGCAATACTCTGAGTCCCAGCTATTCAGAGAGAAGTTTATTATGTTTTACGAGCTGCTTCTTGAGCCTATAGATTTTTGGTATTTCATCCAGAGTTTCTCCAGACACAAAAAAACCTTCCAAATTTCACAAGCTTTTCCTATTTTGATGCAACTACTGTGATCATCACAAAAGACACTGGCCCATAAGACTTTAGAATATAGTCCAACATTCAGTAATTACTATTAAATAATCTTTGGACCAACAGGAAAACTGATTTAGTGTAGATATCTTTAAGTCAGTTCACTTTCTACTCTTAGATAGTCATGAGATCATATTTGGGATGCACTGGCTTGCACAATTTGGAATACATTTTATTTTGAGAACAACCGTGGTGTTTTCTGAGGTCCATTCAGGGCAGCGTGTTAAACACTGTTTCAGAAAAGACTAATGACATGAACCAGAACCATGAACCTTATGCTATGTTCGGTGGGGGGCAGGAGAAAGAAGACCTAAGAAAAGTAACAAAGTGATATAAATTGACTAAAAAGGAGCATAAGATACTGATGTCAGCTAGGAGAGGTTTCAAGTACAGAGGATGAAGGATTTGCTGTTATGTCTGTTTGCAAAATGAAAGCTTACAAAAGGCCTATGTTTTCAAAATCATGAGTCTCAAAATCTGCTTACCAGATGATTTCTAATTCTTCTAATAATTGTGTCTGTGGTATATAAAATGTGTTTAGGAAGACAAAACTACAAAAACAGTTAGCATTAAGTAAAATGGCTTATGAACAGATATTTTAAGTGTTTACAGAACTGCTGGGAAAGAAGGTATTGAGGTTTTTTTTTTAATTTCTGAAAAACCTATTGGACAAACTATACAATGGTGCGCTCTGAAAAAAACACAGCAAGTGACAGCAATGTTTATAACATTGAATGTAGTGCTGGGGAAGAAATCCTCTTTGGGAGTAAGTCAACCTAGAGAGGTTGGGAATGGACACTCCAAAATGCGCATTTACCAGTTAAATTTTATCTATCTCTATTATTGTGTAAGCATATAGCTTTTTCTGCCATAAGAAGAGAGGGTAGAATTTTTGTTTGTTAGGTTTTTTTAATATGTCATGGTTGGATTGACTGAATTTTGTCATGAAAGTACTTAGAGCATGTTGTATAGTATGACCGGAGAACTCTATTGCCTGTATTACACTTAGTATTTAAAAGAAGAACAAAGCATTTAGAGGATTTTCTTTTTTGCCAAAATTTACTTTTGGGTGAAACTAAATTCTGCTGTCAACTAGTAAGGTGGTTCAGGAGCACCCCTGGTTTCTGGTGTGTTGAGGGAGTAGTACAGCTGAAAAGTGGACTCAAGTTGGCTGGTCCCTGGTCGTCTATAAAACAGAATGATGGCACAGGTCTCTGTGATATACCATGGTCATTAGAAAGTGGTACCTGGGGAGAGAGGAAGAAATATATATTTGTCAATGCACTCTGGGCTTCAGCTTTTGGACTCAGAGGGACTGGCTCAGTCTTACTCAGGTTCCCTACTTAACATATCCATAATATTTCTGTCCTGTGAGATCCCAAAGGTTTATTGGGTATTCTGTGGTTCAATCCATAATCTTAAAACTGCCTTTTGCTCCTGACCTATCCTGACATCAGTTGAAGAACCAAGAAGTAACCCCAATGACATTGCTTAAAACAATATAATAATGCTTTCATTTAAGCAGAGAAAGGTCTCTGACATTGCTCAGGAATATCTTCCGCTGAGACATTGCGTAGGCACATCTTTCCATGCAGTAACAACATGTTTTTTAACTCCCAGTGTCTAAATATGCCACTTAAGAGCTCCAATGGGTTTGACTTTGCTTTTTCCAAAGACTGAGAACTTGTCCTTCAACATTGCCACCGATATTTGCACATGCACTTTCTATTGACTGGGGGCCTTTACACGGGTTGCTATTCCTAGGTTGGCATTCCCATTTTCTTTAAATGCAGTCTGTCCAGCCAAGGTGAACAGTTCAGAGTCAATTCCTCATCTAGCTCCCATCTTAAGGCAGCAAACCCCTGCTCTCCCCATGCAGACCAAACACTTCATGTTGTTGCAGCATATCCTTCCGTCTTTTTTAGGATATGTTACTAGCCCTGCATCATCAAGATGATATCCTAATCCAAGCTGTTCTCTAGGTATTGACATGGCATTGGAGCTTGAGTCACCACTTGTCACCATTTGTGTCTTGTTGAGATGGACATTTTCTAATGAAATTTCACTGCTATTAGTCCTTCTGGGTCTGTCATATCACAAAAATTCTGTGGGTATAGGAGTTGCTTTCCTTTAACTGATAATTTTTTTGGGTGGGAGAGAAGATGGGGGGAGTGACTGAAGTTCACCTTGAAGTTTACCTTAGTTAAAATGAAAAAGAAATGAGAGAAAAAAGGTGATCTTTAAAAATTGGCCAAATGCTGAATTTTTGAAAAGAAATTTTCACATTACCTAGTATTACTAACCTCAACAGATGAAAAATTACCCATTTAAAATTGTTTGATTTCATTACTTTCTTTGAATGGTCTTTTCCTTGTGCTTCCCTTGCTCATCTCCAGTGTATGTATTTGGCAGTTAACGCTGCCCACACCACCTTTTTTGAGAAAGGTGACTTTAACTCTTGTCTGATGAAGATGTTGTCGCTGATCGTTCTCTTGACTGTCTCTACCCTGTTGCTATCTGTGCTTGCCTCCAGTTATTCCCATTTTCTTATGTTCTTTATCAATTTTTCTTATCTGTTGAACAGCTGCTATATAAATAATTTATGAAAGCTTTCTTCTGATCTTTGAGGATACATTCAATTATGTATGAATAAATGAAGTGTTACTATATACAATTGATGATTAATGATTTTATATAATTATATATTTGTATAGGTATATGTTGTGGTTTAACCCCAGCTGGCAAACAAGCACCACCCAGCCGCTCTCTTACTCCCCACTGATGGGATGGGGGAGAGATTTGGAAGAATAAAAGTGAGAAAACTCGTGGATTGAGATAAAGACAGTTTAATAGGTAAAGCAAAAAGCCATGCACAGAAGCAAAGCAAAACAAGGAATTCATTCACTGCTTCCCATGGGCAGGCAGGTGCTTAGCCATCTTCAGGAAAGCAGGGCTCCATCACGCGTAACGGTTACTTGGGAAGACAAACTCCATCACTCTGAACATCACCCCCTTCCTCCTTCTCCCCCCAGCTCTATATGCTGAGCATGACGCCGCATGGTGTGGGACATCCCTTGGGTCGGTTGGGGTCAGCTGTCCCAGCTGTGTCCCCTCCCTACCCCTTGTGCCCCCCAGCCTGCTCACTGGTGGGGTGGGGTCAGAGGCAGAAAAGGCCTTGGCTCTGTGTAAGCCTTGCTCAGAGGTAATGAAAACATCCCTTTATTATCAACACATCCCTTTATTATCCCTTTATTTTCAGCACAGATCCAAAACATGGCCCCACACTAGCTACTATGAAGAAAAGTAACTCTACCCCAGGCAAAACCAGCACAGTATACCAGTGTTTTCTGGATGTTATCACTTTTCATTAGGTTTGGAAAGACCTCTAAAATGGAAAATTTTTCCATACAGTATTATTTTATAAATAAGTTATGGAAATCCTTCCAGCGATGTATCAGACTGTTTTACAGATGCTTTGGCTATTATTGGTGATAAGATATTATTCATGAGCAGCTGACATTAGAAAAAATGGGGTAGAAGTACACTTGAGCAGTTTTTAATCCTCCCCTTTTGAGAGATTATAAGAGATCATTAAAAGTGATTGCTTGTTTACCTTGAAGATCCTCCAGTGGAGGATTTTGAAAATTTCTAACCTGTTGTCTCTGTTCTACGGAGGAAGAAATGTAACTAAGCTTCTGGGTATACAAATAACAGCACTGGTAGCTATTATGCTTTTCAGACTCTCCTCTTAGTAAAACATTTGGAACATTTTTGTTAGGATTTCACTTTCCTATTAAACACCTGCATTTTCGTCATCTGAAAGCTGGACAGCAGCAACACATGATGTCTGAATACTGGCTGATAATTTAAATGAATATTCAGTTGGAGAGATTAATTTTCTCCAACTGAGTGCAGGAGGCTGTGTGACTGTCCAGTGCAGTCACAGGCATGGAGCAGTGTGGGAGGGCTGGGCTAAGAAGAGAGTGTCTGCTCCCCACCTCTTTTCTGCCAGTAATTTCTGTCCCTACGTCAGTGCAGAAGTTGCAGGATTATTGGTGTTACTTGGTGCTGATGCATTACATCTATACTCAATGGTCTGTATTGATTTCTTGTGTTGTGTTGGAATACATTAACAGGTGTTAATTTTGGCACAGAAACTCTAATTGTTTTTTGATCAGCCTTCTTTTGTTCCTCCAAAATGCTTGGGCAGAGACCCTTCTAGCTTAGATATGTAGATATGTCCTCATATGTAGATATGAGGACAAAGGAATTTAGCAGGAGCTGCTGACTTGAAAATACATAGTTTGTCAGAACCCTAAGACAGTGTATTCCCAAACTTGCTGTGGAGCTCAACATGGTAGTTAGAAGGAAGCTGAGGATTCAAAACTGATGGTGGAAATTACTAGCTTTGACAGACTCGGGAGCATCATAATTAATGTGTAGCCATTAAATGTTGCTATTCAAAAATTTTACAAAATTGCAGTGGACAACTGAAAACAGGCAGAACTTTAAAAAACCCCAGGAATTTAAGTGGTAGTGGACCATTATCTTTAGAAGTTTAAAGACAGCTAACTGTATTTGAGAAAGAGACATGATACATTTAAATGGCATCTAGCGCAGATCCAAGGAGGAGCGGAGTTATGCATTGAAGGTAATTGAAAGCACCCTTCAAAATGGGCAGAGAGGAGATGGCTCTCGACCCTGAATCGTTTGGAACTCGCAGCAATGCAGAGGGACTTCACCATCATGATAAATTATTTGAGCTTTCACTAAGTGAGTGTCTGAGTATCGTTTATGCTTACTCCCTGATATTTCACTGCCAAGAGGTCAGCTGCTGTATTTGAGCATAGATGAGAGTCACTTGAAGATGAATCCAGGTCTGGACCCCTTGCAGAGAGCAGCACTTAAGGACTGTGTTAGGAGCAGAACTGGGTGTTTTTTGCTGGATATTAGATGGATGCCTGTGATTGAAACTGCCACAGAATTGGACATCATTGATGTCTGAGTAGAACCAATCCTGCCTGAAAATCAGAGCATGAATCAGTGATTTCTTGGCTCTTGACAAAGGATGTGATAATGACCAGACTGGATAACAACCATCAGCTTCTGACTCGTTAGGATTCCAATCCACAAATGTTACCTGGGGGCTGATTGAATAAAAAAATACTTTTATGACTAAGAGAGGCTGGAATTCAGCAGTGTCTAGTGCTCTGAAGTCACAGCATCTTGAAAACCCAACAAACTGTTTGGTCAGCAGAGAACAAAATCATGATCTTCTGTAATGCGGACGGTATTATAATTGACTATAAACAACTTAGATGTCTAATACTGGGGATTACTGCAACAAATTAATGCACAGCAAAAGACTGTGAGGAGAACACAGGAAACCTTGGCATTTTTGTGAGCTGCTGCTTAACCCGGTGACACAGAATGCTGTAAAGCGTATGAATGCCAAGCGTTCCCAGAATCTCTGCACATCTTGTTTTAACCAGTTGCCACTTAATTGTTCATTGAAACTAGAGATTAAACCAAACCCCTACATTTCTTTGCAAAGTTAGATCTTGTTCCCAAGGATGGTTTTGGCCATGCATACAAACCTGGGCCAAATATAAATGTGAGAGTAAATTTGGGATAAATCAGTACACAGGGATTTGGGGTTCAGCACTGTTTCTGTGCATTTGCATTGTTAGTGAGATCCCCCAAACCTTCTGCCCCAGTTTTTCAACTGAAAAATGAACATGATAATGATTTTTATTTTTCCCCACCTTTTGGGTGTTTTTTTTGTATATTTATTTTACTTGAAACAGATCTAAGTAACATAAGGCAGTAAATAGTAAAGTACTTGCTGTCAAAAACTGAAAAGCTTGCATGAACTGTGAACTGAAACTGCTAAAATTTTCTTTTGACTTCTCCTTTTTGTTTCTATCACAAGGGATTTCATAGGGAGGTATCAGTTTCCTACACACGATAATTAAGATTCATATGACTAACTTGACTTAAAATTCAGTAGAATGCTCATATAACCCTCTAGCGGTCCCCAAATCCTGGGTTATTAGTCTGAAACTGGCAATACCGAATAGTAGAGAGAAAACTGGGACAGATATGTTCAATATTAATGCAAAAAGATACAGAAGAACTATAGTGAAAAATAAACATAAACTTTCTTTTCCTATGCAGTGGAAGTACCTCAGGCAAAAAAAATTATTATAATACACATTGAACTTTACTGGAATATAGGTCTAAACCTTCTAATCTAACTTTGAGCATTATATCTGTCTTAATTCCTTGCTTACAGATATTATACAGCAAAATAGTAAAAGTATTTATCTGGATTTTATGGATATTTGAAGGCAATTGTTGACATTAGTAAAATTGGCTTCCTTTTAATTTCTTTCTGCTTTTACACCCAACATTCAGACCCTTATGAGCATTTTTGTTGTTACTAACCATTCCAATCATTTATGCTTATGTTAAGTCAGTTCCTGAATCTTCTTTTTTTTGGCTTATTATTTTGCACTGTTGACTTATATGTACAGAAAAGTAATACAGTAACTTTGTGAAAATAAATACCTTTGTTAGAAAAAGAATTTCAGTGCTTTTACCAGTGAACTGGGATTTTTGTTTGTTTGTTTGTGTTTGCTGGTTTCTTTTTCTTCTCTTAGATGTCCTGTCTTTTTGAAAATTTTTCAACTCAGCATATGGTCCCTGTAAGAAACACAGCCTCTAGCATTTCGAAATTTTGGACAGCATAGTGATTATAAAATCATGGAAAAGAGGAAAATATATCTGAGGAAGAAGAGGAAATGTTTGGTGAAAGACAGATAGTATTTTCATGTTTAATTCAAATTATTATCTGAATTCAATTTATGATTTTCAAGTTTATAAATTGTGATATGAATGACTTTGAGGAATTCTGAAAAATAATTATCTCTGCTTTTACTTTTAATGCTGAGACAGGAACCAGAGTGCCTGAATATTGCCCACAGGATTTTTCCTCATGGTATTTCTAAATCCTGCCTTGGGTATTTTCTTTGTTTTGTGTTATCTCCCCTCATCCACCTTCTGAGTCATATATAGACGAAAGATGGTTAAAAAATTCAGTTAAGCTTTTAATCTGTATTTTTGTGACCAAGACTCTGAACCTTTCAGTAGAGCACTGGGGAGTGGTGCAATGTTCTTTGAACCTAGGTTAAAAAACAATGTTTTCCCTTTGATTGCAACTTCTCATTGCGTAATAGCCAGTTCTCCCCTTTTTAATCTGAAATATCTGAGATAGTCAGGCTTAGGATGTCCAGAATAAAAAACCATTAATGAAGGAATTCTGAGCATGAAACTCTAATAAACACAAGTTAGAGGACAGTGTGTTCTGTGCTGAATAGATGCATATGGCAAGTGCTTTGAATCAAGTCAGGACTAAGAGGAAATGATCTGCAGTCCTCTGCTTGAGCACATGTTTAGATGAGATTAAAAAAAAAAAAAAAAGAAAGGAAAAACAGATTTAAGGGCTTTATTAGACCTCAAAGTGGGAAGCAGATGTAAAGTTTAAGGGTAGTGATGCTTAAATTCTCATGTAACTGCTCAGAAACAGACATGTAATATAAGACAAACAGTCATCTTTGAAATTAAAAGCCATTATGATTTCAGTGTTGCCACAAAATCAATATCCTAGCCTAATTCACCAAAACCACAGTAAAGAAAATAAAAAGAAATAACTAAAATCTCTTCATGGGGTCAACCTGTCAAAGAAACTGATACTACAATACGATTTTACGTTGTTCAGTGGCTTACTGAACAATAGGTTTCTTTTATCTTTTGAAGTCTACAATAGGTCCCAAGAGAAACGAAGCACTGAAAGCACAAAGCCCCTGTATCAGCACATGTCACCAACGAAAAGTAAAATGAACTCCTGACAGTGGATTAAATTTTTTTCTTGACTAAATTCTCTCTTCTTAATTTAAAACGATGAAACTATGGTAACCTCTTAAACTCTGTTCTGTCCCTTTTTGAAGAAGGAGAAATTTTGATTTCAAGCGTGTCAATATCTTGTCTCCTTTTAGAAGAAAGGCACTTCGAAAAGGAGCCTTCTTCCTTGTCTTGTCTCCTACACCTCACAGGGAGAGAAAATATGTTCTTTAGGAAAGATGCACTTATGAGCATGTACCCATGCCGTGTGAGTCATTCGCCAGCAAGTCATGGTGGCATGGCTACGGAAGCTCCTTCATGCCATTAGAAATATTAAGATTTTATTTAGAAGGATGATGGTCTGCCTGGGTCAGTGCACATGTGCTGGGTTTTAGAAAATCCGTAATGGTCTCTTTAATACAGGGCTTTAAATAGTCTCCTCGGTAAAAATGGTTTTATAGTAGTTAATTCAGGACAAATCTGAATTGTAATTTTAGGACTAATTTGTCTATCAAGGATAGATTGCACTTGATTACTTAGTGACTTAACATAGGCTCCCAGAGATTTAGAAAGTAGCTATTACAGTATTGCTATTGTGTGCCTCTCTCAAAGTGTGGGATTTGATTACTAAAATCTGCTTTCAGTTGCATTACGGAAATAGTTTGAGTAAAAACTCTGAAATAAACAAACAAAAAAAATCATTAGCTCAACACCTCATTTCTCACTCTCAGCAGATCAGAAGTTGTCCTTTAAAATATGTCTGCACTGAGCAATGCAATTTTATAACAGCTCTTGCCTTTTTCAGTTGACTGAATTAGCTTCAGTGGAACACCACACTAATCTAGCTGTACTACTTATAAAAAAGTTAGTTTGAACATCTTTACATGGTGGTGCATTGTGCTTACAGTTGTCTATTGTCAGGATTTCAATTTGTCAAACACTTTCAGCCACGTAATGCTGCTTCTACTTCTTGGCAATTCGGTGCTGGATATGGAGGTTGATAATAAATGTTGATAAATAATTCTTTAGTATCTCTGCAAGAATGCCATGAGCAATTGCCTAGAAGTGTAATATTGATAGTCCTGACTATGGTTGATTAAAAGGTGTAGGGCATTTTCTTCTGTTACATATTCATAAATAAAAAGGAAATGTATAGCCCTTTATATCTCAAGGCCTCACCTAAAAGTCTGCTAACATCAGTAAAAGTTCTTCTGTTGATTTCAGTGGTAGGTGACTTACTGGATTGTATTTCACAGGTAGCTCTGGCCGAAGAAAAGACATTGCAAGATTTAGCATGCATTAGAAAAATGCAATCTGATTAGAAATCAGACATTTCTAGCTAATAGTACAGGATGAAAAAAAGGAAAAGAAATAGCTTTTAGGTAATAATGAAGATAGCTTTCCTAAATCAAGATAGGGAACATTGTGAAAAAGGTTGTCCATACATACATTCAACTGACAGGGAGATATTTCTAGGTGATTTGTGGCATCCAGTGCATTAGTACAATAAGTGGATGAATAGAAATCTACTTTAGAAAAAGAACAGAAATTCTCCTGTGCTACTACTTCTTGAAAACACCAGTTTTCTAAGTAAATGTAAGGTAAGGAGGAGGATATCTCGTATCATTTCTTTCTGACTGGGAATATGTCTCATGGTGGAGAAAGTAGTTTGTGTTGGCTGGCATACACGATTAAGTCTGACTCAGATACAGATACACCATTGTTTTCTTCTGAAGCAAATGACCGGCAGAGGGTACAGGCACCGGGATGTTACAGAAGCAGTTTCATACAATCTCTGACTAAAGGGACAAACATACCCAGTCACTTTTTGAGATCTAAGGAGGAACAGAAAGACCTTCAAAAAGTCAGCAGTAATAGATAGGAGACTTGATAAGTCACAGTTAGAACCACAAAGATCATTCCTGTAACATTTGAGAAAATGAAACCTACTTGGTACTCCTTCATCGCCATGCATGCACCCTCAATTAAAGCAGTGCCCCTGATAGCAGGCAGTATAATCTGCATTTTATTTCACTCATGAGCAAAATAACAAGTTACTCAGGCCTGCGGCACTCATGAGTGATATGGGCCGTGTAATATCCTCTCCATTGAGTTTCCTATTATTAAGCTTGAAATAAAGAGTTCAAAATTAACTGTGACAATGATTTTATCTAGTGTTGGCATCACCATTAGCTTCTGCAGTTTACTGCTAATAAAACTTTAAATTTGCTATTACTTGTAATAACCTTTTTGCCACCTTAGCTGTAGAAATTAGAAAAGAACCCTGCCAGAACATGGCTAATGACATTTTTTAGACGCATGGAAGAATTGACTAGAAATAGTGGTTGTTATTTATAAAGTGTTAATACAATAAAGTAAAATATTTGGGATTTCAGCTGATTAATTTGAAGCACATGTTTCTTTTAACAGGCATTGGTGTTTCATGGTTCACGTATCTAGCTGACCAACTTCACATGCAGTGTGCCAAATGGATAAGCATTCTCTCTGCAGCTGTCAGGCTGTTTTAAAAAACAGACACACAAGTGAGTGCAGGTAATTTCATATTTCTGAAGCACTGACAAGATCTTCTTTTTAGAATGGATGTTAATGAAGCAAACTCCTGAAAAACTTTCAGATCCCAAAAGTATCACCCCAAAAGAATTTTATCAGGTGCTATCTTGATCTTTCCTATACTGGCATAAATCAAGAACAACTGCACTCGAGTCACCATACTGCAGTATAAGTTGTGGAACTGAAATCTGCAGCTCAAAATCCACTTTGTTATTCTTACAATATTTGTTTTTCCTTTTGACCTCTTTTCTAAGCTATTGGTTTTCAAGCTTCCTAGGTGCAGTTTGTATTTATTTCATTGAGGCAAGGTTTTCAGCATCTTTCATCTGACATAATGCCATCCAGAAGTACAGATTGTTAAATATCAGTAAAAATCACAAAAGAATTAAGGATAAGCATACCAATGAAGAGGCAAAAGCAAAACATTCAAGCTGAAATGCAAAAACACATTCAGATCTCCTTAACTAGAGTCTTCTAAGCAGGTACACAAATTCTGTATGACTGTGGAGTCAGACAGGTCCTAATAGGATGCAGGGGGAACAAGAAGCCATGTAAAGTAACCAGTAGGGGAATCGACTGATGATGGCTGTATATCAAATACCTCTTTTCACACAGTTTTCACAGCTTGGAATACTGACTTTAAGATAAATGCCTATGCATTTCTTTTAAGATGTCTTTTACTTTTTAGAAGTGGATGGTCACTTATTCCCTCTTAAATAATATGTCATTGGTTAGTGCACTTACGCAGGATGTGAATCTGAGTTCATATCCAAATCTTTTTACATGCCTGGAACTTGATGACTTTTTGTCATTGATGACTTGATGACACTTGATGACTTTTGGACACTGCCAGGAAGAGGGGAAGCTCTTGGTTTCAGTCACGGCTCCAAGACAGTGATAGTTCTATGTGACAATTGTTAAATATATATAATTTTTGGAGCATAGACTGTTAGGAAGTGTCTTACCTCCTAGAGTTGAGAGTATTGTCGTCGATGGGGCAGAGTCTG
>VZTV01116776.1:0-19175 GCA_013400875.1 Anhinga rufa
ATTATCAAATGTTATGAGAATTGGTATGAAAGCTAAAAGGACTTTTTTCATCACCAGGATTAATTTCTTGGCATGAGAAAAGAAGTAGTAAAATGAATTTAGCCCACCCAATGTGATGCATGCACTTAGACTGACCTGACAGTGAAAGATAGACTCCTACCACTCACACTGTTTGCATCTCGCAGGAGATGTTTTATATATCTACATACAGACTACACCACTTATTTTCCCTTGGTCTATGCTCTATTCATGAAATTATATGTGTCATTTTGGTTTACATAAAAATATTTTATTGTAACAGAAACACAAGCCCACTATGTAGCCTGTGGTTCTCTCTATGAAATTTTAGATCATTAGTTTCAATGTTTTAGAGCTTCAGGCACTGCTTTGCAGTGATGGTCTAGCGATCTATGTTACCCATCACAGTTAAAACACGTAAGACTGCTTTAAAAATGTAGTATTTGTGAGAAATAAAGCAGTCATTCAAATCTGTTGGGAAAATTTGCCAGCATAGCTACAATATCTTCTCATCTGCTTTATGCTTCCATTATTGATCATAATGGGGAAAATGTATTCAATGGAAATTACTCACAGTGGGTGACTCTAATTTCATAAGGGAAGGTCACAGCATAAATGAAAATTAGTTTTATATGATTTTGTTTTGTAATTTGAGACAGATCCTTAATTAGTGTAAAATGGCAAGTTTTGCTGGGATCAAGAGTGGCAAACAAATTTACTCTGGCTGAGCAGCTCTGGAGTATGAGACTCAATCAGAAATGTGACACTTTTAAGTCAATTGATCTGAAATTTCCTGTTGATCAGATATTTTTTCAAGATCAGTTACGTTCATGGAAGAAATCCCATCCTTACCGAAGTCAATGGAGAAAAAGACATCCTGCTGTCTTCACTGGAGCATATGCAGAATTAGCGCCTTCATATGCTGCTAACAAAAATTAAGGGAATGGAGGGAGAAAAACAGTCAGTGGCTACCCTGCAGTTAAGTCAGAAAAGAACTGTGCTGCACTTAGTATTTGTGCTTGCATAACATGTAGGTGTCCTGATCTCATTCACACTGAACACTTGGTGCCCACGGAATATAAAGGGGAGTTTTAATAGTCCCAGAAGCCAAGGGCTTACACTTTGGTAGTATATCATGAAACTACAGGGAAGAGCAAAGAACTACATCTACTGAGGATGCGGTGTTTTTAAAAGAAGACTGGATAAATGGCCAAAAAGATATAAAGAAATGCTGCATCCAAGTAGGAGTGCTGCATGCTTGGAGACTTGAATGAAAGACAAAAAGCAGGGGAGAGATAATCAGTAGTCAAGTCTGCCTGCATTTAGCACCAGTGCATGACGCCATTGCACAGTCTCATACACTATGCAAGCTATGCGAGTACTCATACAAACACTGTTACTCAAGCTCCTTGTGATGGGACAAATTTTTACCTTTTGAAAGAGTTTATGCTCTTTGAAAAATAATATTTTTTTTATTTTTTTTTTGCTAATATATACTAGTTTGCTTTTTGGAGCCCCAGTTTCTAGAAATACACAATCATTTTTCTAAGATGGCCTTGCAGATGGATTTGGACATAAATCTGTGCATAAGATGTGCAAGGATGTCATATAAACCTTGCAGCCTGGGAAGCTGTGGTTATTCTACTATGGGGAACTGCAGCTGCTGGTATCTGTGAGTCAAATAAACCTCTGTCTTCTTATCGCATTGCTATTTAAAAATACGGAACAAATATCTCCCTTCAAATAATAACAGAAAAGTTGATTGTTCCATGCCTTGGGGTCACAAGTTTCTGAGGTCAGCAGGGAGAGCAAAAGAGTACTGAAATAAAATGAAAATGTTGGAGCATTGTGAATCTCTCTGAAAAATAATTCAGCTTCATTTTCATTCCAGTGGGCCTGGGGATCTGGAAAATATTCTCGACCTACCAGACGTTTGCAGAGTTAGTGCTCTTTAAAAAAAAGAAATGTTTTCATATGATTCCTAATTATATTCTTTTCTAATGAATGGAGACAATTTCGGATGATTTGTAGCAGGAGATGACAGCAATGATGAAAAATCAAATGGGAACAATGTACGCTGATGACTTTCCTTCAGTCTCTGTAGGGTGATTATTATTGCCTTTTACCAGACATAGCGAGGAAAGTGTATCAGTGAATTGGTAAAAGGTCGTTCTACATTTCTTTCTTATTTCCCTAAGAATACAAAGATTAATCTTTATTTAACTCCCTTCTCTCCAAAGTAGATCTATTAGCAAGTCAAGAATCAAGCTATCGTGATAGACATCCTCAGTGCTGTCACACGCTTATGCTTTCCTTCCCTTCCAACCATGGTCTATAGAGAACTGGTGACAACCAGCACTGGCTCCTCTCCTGCACATAAAGCCTTGTAGAGCCCAGGACTTGTCCACACAGTCATTCCTATGTGGAATCAATTTTCCATCTTTCCTTCTAGCTTCTCACAGGACAAGTTTCACTAATATTGAGGTATTGATGTTTAACCTGGTTCTATGATGAAGTACATGAGGCCATCAGATACACATGACAGGAGGGACCAGCTCCTTCAGCCTCCTCAAAGCAGGGCTAACTTACTCCAGGTTGCTCAGAGCCTTATCCAGGCTGGTTTTAAATACCTCCAAAGGCAGAGGTGGCTTCTGCTCCCTCTGGGAAATCACAGAATGAATCACAGAATCACAGAATGGTAGGGGTTTGGAAGGGACCTTTGGAGATCATCTTGTCCAACCCCCTGCTTGAGCAGGTACACATACAGCAGGGTGCACAGGATCAACATCAAGGCCCACAGCATAAGTCCATTTGTCAGGAAGGAATTTTCTCTTGTATTTGAGTTGGTTCAGTGTTTAATTTCATAGCTATTCCCTTCCTACCACCTCCACTCCTGCCTCCAGCTTGTGCCTTGAGACAGGAAGAACACAAATTTCCCTTCTGCCTTCTCTAAGATCTTTGCTTCACAGCCCAGAAGAGAGCTGGCTCTAGTGGTTCCCTTCCAGCTGACCTGCACCATGAGGCTGAGCAGTAGCTCTACAAACAGCTCTGACAGCACTGCTGCACAAATGGGATCTTCCAAGAGGGCAGAGCCAACATCTGGAGGTCAGAAACCACTGCAGCCATCCTATGCTAAGTGGTTACTATTCATGAACTGGGACTTTCAGGTAAATAACTCCAATCATTGCAATTTTTTCTCCTAGGAGAATGTTTCTAAGGCTTTTATTGTGTCTATTGACCTGCCTTATTTTCCTGTAGCCCTGTGGCTCTGCAATATTCTCTCTAAAATGAGGGGACCCATAATTCACATAGTTTTTATTTGACAGCCTTTGTGTAGTCAGGGTAAGGGAAGACAATGCCGGGGAGGCACGTTTTCCCCGTTCCACTTGCTGTGATCCCAGTATGTTTTGTCTCTTCTGCCTGAGTTGATGTGGTCATGTAGTCAGCACAGACTGAAAATGTCCTGCACTTGTAATGTTCAGCATTTTAGCTTCTGACTGTTTGCTGAGCCTGACTCATGAATAAGTTTAACAATCAAGCCAGGGTGAATATTTTGTCAATGCAACATTTTTAGAATAATAAATAGACCAGTAATTTATTTAAAAGATGTTCTCATTTCATAAATATTTCCACAAAAGCTTGAGGAAGCTTAATTATATGGCAATCCTTCACCCCATTCCAGAGGAGCAGAATTATAACTAGCTTCACTTTCCCTGCTCAGCAGCTCTGTGATTTCTGATCATACCTCTAATTGCTCAGAAGCAGAACCTGCTCTCCTTTAAATGATTGTTAAATGATTCAGGAATCATATTTATCTGCAGCAATTGTTCCACTGATCTTCACAAAAATCTGTGATGGAAAAAAGCATTGCTCGTTTTGTAAATGGCAGTTCTTAGATCTCTTGTATTTCTTCCTTTTAACAAATGTGCATCTTCTGTAATATAGCATTGGGTCATTTTTTGTTTTTCTCTAAAGAAAATCATGCTAATTACAGCTTGATTAGATAAGTAGTTAGTGACAGATACAGTTGCCTGCATAACCTGGAAGAGCTGTTAGAAAAGGTTTTAGCAATTGAAGCTCATGGGAAATATACAGCTTAAACTTTTCAGAATGAGACCAGGCATCAAATCAATATTTAAGCCTATTTCACGACCTTTTCTCCCTGTGATTTTCAGTTGCTGCTCAGCTAACCAAGAGCCTGTGATATGACCCTTTCTATTTTAGTATGCCTTTTTTTTTTTGCAAAGATAGATAAGGGAATTCTTCTTAACGCTGAAAATCATTAGCACTATTTCACCTCACAATTTCTTTGTTAGACTACAAACAGAATTAGAGATGGGTACAGGAATCTGGAGTCTGAATACTTCATATTGACAACAGGCCAGGCTGCACTCTCAGCTACACCAGTGCATATCAGGAGATTTTTTTTAAAAATCAGTGTAGTTCAGTTTTAATTTAATCTTAAGAAGTTTATTTTCAGGAAGAAAGTTCTTACAAAGCCAAAAATGGTACATATATAAATTGCTATTCTTTCTATTTATCAATTTACAGTCTTGTTTTCCACTGAATAATCCTTTGCTGATGGAATTTAGGGATTCAGACAGACATTTGGTAGCTCAACAAAGGGAAAATATAAAATGCAATGAAGACTCCCTCTAATTTCCTTTAATCTCATGCTGAGTTACTACCAGCATGACCCTGAGAGAAGTATTACTTCCTGAATACATAGCCTTGATGAACAATAAATTTTTCTTTCATGACAGGTTTATTCCTTTGTTGAGGAGTTGCTTGAGAGCTATTTCATTGTATATAGTGAAGGTGTAATTGGACTACAGCAGGCTTATTCCTTTAATAGGTTAGGCAATAATTTCACATCACCTTTTAGTACACAGGGCTTTCATTCAGTTAAACTGATTGATCACTTTATCAGGATTCATTTGCTGGCATTTGTATAAAGCAGTGTCTTGCAGAGGGAAGAAGTATACAACTTTACTCCTTTGCCAAGAGGGCAGGATCTGTATGAGATGAGATGACAGCAAAGCAGCCTGTGCTGCACAGAGAGATCTGCAGGGGAGTTCAGATCAAGCTGTCCAGTCTCCATCTCCGTTCAAGCCAGAACCAATTAAACCATTTGCCTTCCCTGCCAGACATTTGTGTAAATTGTTCTTAAACTGCTGCTCATCCTTTGCAGCCTGAATCTGCAGCCATGCAAACCTCTCTCTTATGCCTCTTTCCACCGATGCTGGGGAAAACAATGTTAATACCCACAGAAGCAAAGACATAATTTTGGAAATTGCACGCCATCATGACTGAGCAGTGCCTCCCCATCCATGAAAAAGGAATTGTCCCCAAGTTCTGAAAAATATTTATCATTGGCCTTTGAAAAGCACCTGTTGTTGTTCTGACAATCTTCTAAATTGGATTGTGCTGAGGAAAAGCTGACCTTCTCCTTTCCCCAGTAAACTTTTCTATTGGAGTTCAATAAATAAAATCAGTCCAAAACCACTTAAAATTCCTCTTATAATATTTCCCTAGATAGAAGCCAGAGTGAGGAATACTAGGCTAAATTATCTCCTGACATAAATCCATTGAATCTAAATTAATCTACCCCTTGGACCACCCTGATTGTGGCATCAGGTGAAGCATCCTTTTGGCATGGCACCCAGCACCTAAACTAAGTTACATCAACAGAGAATTCGTTTTGCTATCACTGCAGTCAGAACACCAGCTCTGATTTCAGTACCACACTAATAAATCTTCCTCGCAGTGTTGCATGATGAAGATTCAGCAACAAAAACTTATTTGTGTCTCCTTACAATTTTCATTTACAAAACTGATCCAGACAGAAAACTGGAAGATCTTCTTTCAGACCAGGAAGGATGTTTCTGTGAAGTTTTGTAGAAAATCTATTAAGCTATGTTGGAATCTCACTTCATTAAACTTTTAGGCTGACTTGCTGTTTTCATGTTTGTTATAATGGCTTCTGTGTCTTGCTTAAAAACTTGTTGCATTGCTGCCCTCAGTACAGAATTTCCAGAGAGGTACAACTTTTTGGAAAGCAGAGTGCTAGTTATACGTGAAGAAGCAGTCATCAAATGAAAACACCGAAGTAATAATATCTGCTTGGATATTTTTGCCTAATGTTGTTATGAGGAGCCCAAAGCACAGCCTGCAGTAGTGAGGGTTCCCAGCCATTATCAAACCTAAATTCCCCTGGATGAAGCAAGACAGACTCTTGCCTCTGTATTGTCTCTCTCTTGTCTCTATATTTGTCAGTGTAAGGTCTTCTTATTGAGGTACAGTTTTCGTGCACATTAGTCACCCTGAGCAGCCTGTGCAAAGTTGATCCTGATCTGCACTGTGCCATTGCTTGCCAGCAGGCTTCGCTGCTAATCTACCATGAAGGATGCTTCATTTGCTGCCAGGTGGGCTGCACAGAGGGACTGTGTTGTCCCACTTTTCTTGCCCCTGTCCAGAAAATTGCAATCATGCTTTAAAATGGGCAAGTGGAAAAAGGCAGCCTCACATACCATGCACACATTCTGCCTCATTTAGCACCTACATGCAAAAAAAAAAAGTTAATAGAACTGCCAAACCAATTACATTAGATTAAATTAGATTAGTGAGCCAAAAAATTAAGACATCATGGCAGACAGGTCTAGGAATGCTGTGGCAAAAGGGAGTATGGGATACTAGGCTCTAGAAGAAATGAATTTACTCAGTGAGCTACCACTGAAATAAAAATATTTTAAAAATGTCAGATGGAACTAAAACATTTTAGACATATGGTGCATTAACCAAATGTTTAAACATTTGCCTTTAGCTGCATAAATGTAAAACTGATGGAATGTGTTTAGCAAGCGATACAGATTATCTTTAACTGCATTAAACTGCACATGTTCATTGTAATGCAGGCCAGTTATAAATGCAATACAGACCACATCTCTCTAAACTCATCTACTGATGGTATCTACACTTTTCTATTGCTTTGAAAATTATTGGTCATCTCTATCTCAGAGTATTATTTCTGCTGACTGAAAAGATGAACATTGAACATTAGTAATCAACACTCCCCCAACACCCAAACCAAGAAATGCTTTGATTTCTCTAATTAGGGTACTGGGCTGGGCATCAGAAGGAGCTTTTGCTACACATGCTATAAATGATCTTGGGAAATCACTGCAATTCTCTGGGTTTAGGTAGTTTGCCAGTTTGCAGAGATAGCCGTCTGATAAATCAGAAGCACCCTCCTCTGTCAGCCTCTATCTGGTTTATATAGATGCACTGGGAGTTGTAGGGAGCTTGGACAATTCAAACAATAACTGCAGAAAATATACACTCAGTGGGTGTTCTCAGATGGAAAGCCATCCCTCCCACGATGTATAAAACTTCTGGGGTTTTCATAAATATCCACTGATTGTCTGAATAGGAAACAATGTGACAGAAAACCAAGCTCCCTATCGTTATGAGTAAATCTGTGAAGAAAAGAGTCTGCTTTTTCTGTTGTACAACAATTATAGTCTTTCTAAAAATTACATTCTTTAAAAAGTGCCAAACCAAACAATTTTCTGGACTTTGAAAGTAGATGTCTTGACAATCCTTACTTTAATTGAGCATGAAAGCTTCTCAGTGAAGCAACTGAATGGTCTACAAGTATGGCTTCAGATGATATTTAGGGCTGGTTAGGATTCCTACATCCTGTTATTGAAACCTTCAGACAGGCACACAGATCTATTAGGTGGGAAAGGACAGGGGCTGATAAGTCAAAGGGGAAAACATAATTGCTGAGATACCAGTTAGAAAGAAATGAACTGACTGCAAAGACGGAAGGAGAGCATCTGAGTTAACCTGTGGCTAAAGAGTGGCTGTGGTACCTTGAAACCATCTGCAGGTGCTGCAGAAATGTTTGAGGAAGGCCACTGAGCAGAGCATGGTAATAATTAATGGTCTGAGCCAGAAATGCTTTAAGTCTTGTTTTAAAATCAGGCAACATCAGAAAGCTGATGATAGTGTGGCAGTGATGGATTAACCCTTTTCTCTTGCCCCATGATGAGACTGAACACAATGCTTCCTCAGCCTCTTTACCCAGGGACAAGAAGTAGAAAGCTCAGCACGTTGGCATAGCTATGCTGAGGGTGCAAGTTCTGAGCAGGGCTGGTGAGCACAGCACAGCCCTGGAGGGGTGGCAATAGCTGCTGTGGGGCTTCAGGGCTCTTTGCTGCCTGTGCCAGCACAGCTTTTCTCCTCTGCCTCCTCCTCTCCTCCTCCTCCACTCTGCTTTCCTATAGCGTTTAAGTGAAAGTGTTTTTCTCTGTTGTCAAGACCACAAGAGAGACATTTTGGCTTTTGTTGCTAGTTATCCCTTTATCTTCTGGGCTTGCTAGGAAAGAGAAGAGCAGGAGCTTTTCCTTCCCATTTATCTCACACCATAACTCCTAACACCATACGGGGGACCTACTTGCTCCAAAGAGCATATGCAGGTACACTGTTTTGGCACACGTATGAGCTTCAGGAAGAACAGTTTGATTCAACATGATTTCCAAAAAAACCTGTTGGCAGTTGTTCTGCTAGTTGTTGCTTTCCAGCTGCACTCCCTAAAGCACGTCAAAGCTGGGGAGCCAGTGGGCTTGCTGGCTAGTGGAGGTGTCTGCTCTGTGTGCTAATGGCAGCCTGACACGACCTCGTGGCCAGCCCTGCTTCTCGTGCAGGCTGTGCTTCTGCAAGCGCAGGCTGAGGCAGAGCTGGAGTCTCTCCCTGGGGCACTTGGAGAGCCACTTTCCTCCAGATGCCCATGGTGGGGATGGGAGGGCTGGGGTGGGAGGTGGAGGCCAAGCCCAGCGAGCTCTTGGCTGCTCGGCACGCTGCTCTTTCCAAGTGACAGAAACATGCCCAAAGAGATTATTCACCTGCCTGAAGCAGAAAAGGCCCATATGTAACAGGACAATTTGGCCTCTAGTTGGTTCAGCAGGTTTCTGTATCACACTAGGAAGTGTTCGACAATATCAAAACTGACATTTTTCTACATTTGTATTTGGTTCGGTCAAGGACAACCCAAAAAGTAAGTGCAAAAGCCAGCTGGCAGTACCGGCTTGGTTTGCTTCAAGAGAGCTGGGAGAAAGGGATAGGCACACAGACAGAGGAGGGAAGTGGGGATCTCCAGAGTCAGTTTGTCATATTAAACTGTTTTCTTGTCTAAGACAAATACGTCTAGGAGCTGAGCCTGGGCTGTGCCTCTTCAGATGTCACGATGACTCTGGACCCAGAGGACGTCTGTTGGTACCCTGCGAGAGAGTGGCCAAGCTGAAGAGGGTCACTAGATAAATAGCTGCAATACTAAAAGACAGCTCATACTCTCATGAACTCTTTCTTCAGTCTTTTATCCCCTATTTCTCCTTCTCACTTAATTTTTCAGGCATTTGGACCAAAGCACACATGGACCATACCCAGACAATGTGCAAGAGCTTAGACTGTCCCAGGAGAGGCCACTGCCCAGTGGAATTTAGCAGCCCTGCCTACCATGATATTTGAATTGCCATTTTAGTTTTCTTCCACCTCTGATCACCAGTTCGTATCCTGAGATCTCAAAGCAGGTGCAAAGGTGGATAAATGCTGTTTGCTGATAAGGACATGGCACAACAGGACAATAACCTGCCAAGTTTATGTGGCAATTGAACCTCCCACACAAGTAGGCATTTATTTAGCTCTTGAGAGTAAATCTCTCTAGCAAAATTCAGAATCTCCCAGACATAGGAATACTGAGCCTCACACATATTATCGTCTTAATACTGAGCTTCTGAGAGAAGTATTTCTGTGTGAATTGGCCTTGTTACTCCAGATGATTATAGTGCCTTTCCCAAACAGCAAAACTGTGCTAGAGAATCCCATATATTTTAGAAAGAGATGACTAGAAGCCAGTTCTGTGAAAGGAATGAGTTTTATGTGAAAATAATAAATTTGGGTGTGACAGACATACTGAAGGAAAACCGCTTTAAAATAATACATGTGTGCCTCAGAAGTTGTGGCTATCCTTTCCTGCTTGCACTAACTTACCCAGATGTATGTGTGCCTCCTCACTTGGAAAATACTTTCTGACTACCCTGCCTTTACGACTGACTGGCCTAAGTCCAAAGTCTCAGTAGTATCATATTTCTGTCTGCATGCCTTAGTGTTCACAGCTAAACTAATCATGGCAACTAGAGTCAGTTAAGTACCTTAGTGTCTGGATGGATGGAAGAACACTGCTGGAGATGAATTTCTCTGCTTTAACACTAAAATCCATGCAAGAAGGCTGGGTCAAATCTTCCTCCCCCCTTACTATGAGGCTATGCCAATGGAAATTATCACGTCTCATACTGAGCATTGAGGGGGGTCAATTGGCACTCAGAAACCAAAATGATTGACCCTTTTTTGGTCAAAGTGTGTACATGGCAGCTGGTATGTGATATTGGGCAATGAGGCAGATGACATGGGATACAAGTGGCTGCTGTCCAAGTATGATTTTCCATGAAACATGGTAAGAGAATCACAGAATCACAGAACGGTAGGGGTTGGAAAGGACCTCCAGAGATCATCTTGTCCAACCCCCCTGCGTGAGCAGGCACACCTAGAGCAGGGGGCACAGGACTGCATCCAGATGGGTTTTGAATGTCTCCAGGGAAGGAGACTCCACAACCTTGGGCAGCAAGCATATTCTTTTTTTATTAATGTGGAATTTGCTTTAATGATCTTCTGGCTGCCTCACAACTGTACCTCTCAGGTGGTTCCTTGGCATTACCCTCGACGTGTTTCAGAAGTTGAAGCAAGTCTGTGGTGGAGAACAGCACAGCATGAACAAAAGTTGCACCGCTTTCCCATGAGCTTGTAGATTGAATTCAAAAGCTTGGATGACAGTACTAAAAGGTGACTTCTCTTCCTGAAACACAGTTGTCATTTTTTTGTAATACTTAACCTGCGGTTTTCTCTTTCACCCATTGGCAGCTACAAGCAGGTCCTAGCACAACAGTAGGTCTGTAAATATAATTTGATTTCTTATCCCAAACCTGAGGAAATTTGTGACCCTCACTAGTCTCTGGCTGTTGCAGATGGATGACTTTCTTACTAACCCCTGTTCAGGTTTTAAAGTGTACAGTGATGAACAAACATGTTAATCTTCCCCTTACTATAACTCCTTGTCTTTCCTTGATCCCACTCTTTCTTTAAAAATAGAAAATATTTTTGGAGGGTAACAAATCAGGAAATATGTGTTTAGCTCTCATCTTTGATGGTAAGTCAAAGTGTGCGTGTGTGGTTAGTATGTGATGGTAAAACAGCTAAATTAGACCGAAATGTGGAAATAGAAATAAACAATATAAATGAGCTCATATCAGAGGGGGATGTGGACTAGCAGTGATCACTTTGAAAATACTGGGCTTACCTCCATGAGGGTGAAATTGTCTCTGTTTCCACAACTGAAAAATCAAGATTACAGGGCCTGCCTCTCTTTACAGGGGTGGTGCTACATTTGTGTGCAAAAAAAAATAATAAATCATCGTCTTACCTATTATGATAGGAATGACACTATGGCAAGCAAAAGTAGGAGAGGAATGGTATTGCTAAAGCAAAAAAGTCCAAATGACAAAGAACACTTGGAGTACCTGTAAAACAGATACCTCTCTTCATAAGGGAAGCCTTTATTAGAGGAGCCATCTCTTCAGAAGGTGTGTTTTTTGGAGACACACTGACTATGTAATAAAAAGAATTGAGATGGATCACAGCATCTTATTTGTGTCATAGCACATGGCTGTATTGCTTCCTTGGGTCTTTGCAGCTTTTGACACATCAGCCTTGCTATGCGTAAGTTTATTACTTCTTTTGTTACGTTGATGGTCATGAATTCCTAACTCCTTTGAACTAGATTTTTGAAAAGACCAAGTGGAAAAAAGTGCTCTCAGTAAACATCTGTTAAGAATGTGAGACACAAGAAAGGAAACTTTGCTGTCATGGAAGCCTTTTTTGTTCAGAGTAATCTAACTAGTCATCTCTTGTACTTGGAGCTATCTTGTCAGCTAGGTATTGTTTCTTTTCTGCTGAGCAAAATCAGACTGACTTTTGTGTTACTAATTCCCCGAAGAAACCAGAACCCTTACGCTTCTGAACCATTTCTCAAAGTGTTACAATTTTGGGCTTTTATTTCACATTCCATGCCGGATTTAGGATTTTCATTTCGTATCCGGCTCCTCAGTGCACGGCCCCCATCCCCTCTTTCCCACCTCCCTCCAAATGATGTGAACACCACTATGATTTTCTTTCCAAGCACAGCACATACAACAAGGGCTTTTCCTTCTCAGTGGCCTCTTCCCCAGCTTCCCAGCCAGCATTTGCCTGGAGGAAAGCCAGCTGTGTCTGAAATCACCCAGAGAACAGCAGTATCAAAAGACACTGCCAAATAATGCAGGAGGGAGCTGAAAGAGATGCTCCAAGGGAGCTGAAAGGGATGCTCTGAGATAATATTTCAAGTCAGCCCAAGCTTCCTGCAACATTTTCTTTTTAAATCATACTGCAAACCAGCTGACATTCAACCAGATTTCAGGTTGCAGACTCATGTTTCTAAGGCCTTCTCCCTCCTTACCTTAATATACTGTAGTCTTCAGGTGGCCATTCTTGACCTGGTTAAGAAATGTCTTCGAGGTTGGTATCCAGCACTCTGCAGATTGCTTCAGAAGTGAGGCAGATTGGTGTACTGTCTCCTTTTTCACTCTTTTCTCATAAAACCGTTAATGCTTTTCATGATCAAGCTGTGGCAGTCCATTAACCATTAACCTTAATCCATTTAACATTCTTCTTTCCATGTTTTAATTATATTTACAGCTTTCCAGGAGGTTCTTAGTGTTTCTCTTCTTATTATGGGCTTTTCTCAGCGAACCCCAGCTTCACTTCAGTTTCATCTGCATGCACTCAGTAACCTATGCAATGTACCTACCTTGTGTGGCCACAAGATTCAGCTTGTAAGAATTGATTTGAAAAACAGGAACATAAGTATATTTTTATATTTGTATTTCCAGGGTACTTACCTACTAGTGATTTTCTGAGCCCTTTATGTAAAAACACAATAAATCATGTAAAAATAGAAAAAAAATCTAATCGATGCTGAAGGCCATCCAACAGAAATGGCTCTTGCACTGTTTGCAGCTTGACATTGATTCTCCCTGGGTTTCTGGAACCTATTCCTTGCAACACAGCTGCCTCTCATGGTTGCTGTAGCCCAAAGTAGAGCTGTGTATATTGTGGTTTTTTTTTTTCACATAGACACTGGGCTTGAGATAAAAGGCATCTGGTTTACAGTGTAGAAAGTAGCTCACAGTGCAGTTTTGAAAAGAAAAGATCATCGGCTCCGTGAAGCTGAAGGGCCTTGTCAGCGGGCAGTGATTCATAGCTACCAGAGGAGCTCTCTTCTGTCACTGCAAAGGCTAAAGGTCCCATCTGTGCTGACCAGTGGGGCAGGCCTCTGCTGTCATTCTGGTCCTCAGGGGTCAAAAAGCAAAGCAGCTCAATCTAACTTGAATGACTCTGTGGCTGTAAAAAACTGAGTGCAGTTCATTGTGCCACCACAAATGCCCTCAGTACCTCTGTGGCTGACCCTCCGAAAGTGATGGGTCCCCTGGAAACTTGGAGTCTCACATGATGCCCAAAAGCATTTCAAAAGATAGTAGATGCCTATTTGCAGCTAAATGAATTGGGGCAGGTTTTGTCTACCTTATATTGCCAAAGAAAATTGTTTAACCCCTGCTAAAAGAGATAATCCTTAAACTAGACCAGAGCTCACATGGATTCAGTTTCCCTGCAGATCTCTCTTAAATAACTTTTTGAAGGGCTGTAGTTTTTTACTTCTGGGCTGTTAATGCTATAGTGGCATGGTAGAGGCCATATCAAGTCATGACTGGATTTCTCTGAGAGCCTGGAAATTGTAACCCAGGGCTTTCTTCCATTACTTCACAGGAACACGGCTTACAGGGCTATGTCAGCAGAACCACAGATGATTGTATTAAGAGAAAGCGATTCATTGTCACTGTGTTATTGTGTACCACTATGCTTCCAGGTAGCATTTCTTTACCCTGCTCTCAACCTGGGAGTCATTAAAGCATTCTGCTGAAGTGAATTCTATTATTTATCTTTCATAAAACCAAGGACAGACCATGTCTGTATTCCAACACATTTTTTCCTGCCCTCTCTGTACATGCGGTGCCTACTGTCCTTCATTACTGCAAAGTCAAGGCACCTCTCAGCCTTTCACATCCCATCGGTGACATAGGGAAGTAGAGCTCCTGCCATTTAATGAGGAGGCATTAAAGTCCAGTGGGAAAAAAATTGAAAAAAGAGAGGTTCAAACTCATTCCCAACCAAATCCCCAACTTTGTTTCTTTCTATGGTGATGATCCTTTATTGCCAATTAATTAAAATTGCTGAAATGTTCAATAGCTGTATAAAATGGCAGTCAGATCAAAGGCTTATGTAGTTTGGTATCCTTGTGTGTGTAGGGAAGAGTGAAGATGCTTGTAAAATGGAGACTATAAGAACAAGACAAACATACATGACTCTGGGAGCAGCTTTCAAATGTTTTCAGCTCAGAGGTTTTCTGTACAAGAAATGATTGTTACCTCCTCTCCCATTAACTTGTTGGGTGTTTGGTGAAACCATGCAAAAAATTTCATGCACAAAACCCTTTGGCAAAGAAGAAGCTCTTATTGACTGGATCTCCCTTTACCCACATGTTTGTCAGCTCCTTCAAAGGCCTGTCATAGAATTCTAAGGCAGGACTTAACTTTATAAAAGCTGTGCTGACTTCCAAACATACATCATGTGTATTCAGGCATCCCCTATTTCTGTTTTTACTACAATTCCTACTAATTTGTCTGGTAGCCGTGTCAGTCTTGGACGTCAATAGCTTCCTTGATCTCTCCTACAGAAAGGGAGGGCATTACAGCTTTCTAGTTCCAAAGTGCTTTTAAGGGAGAAGTTAAAGTATCACAGCTGATGATTCAACAAATTGGCTGAAGAGCTTAGCATTCAGATTTTTAATCTGCATAAGTTCATTTTGACAGTATCAGAATGCCTTCCACTTATGATGCCTTATGATGCCTTAAGTGATGTGATTACTATCTATCATGTGATATTTAAACTTCTCCCCTCCTCTGGACAGAAGTGTGTGCCCTGGAATATCTTATTTTGGTACAGCTTTATCAGTTTTAGTTTTGTTTGGCTTTGTTTTCTTTGAAAAAATGCACATGTTGTTCTGTATTTATTTTAGAAGAGGCAAGGTTAGAGAAACAGGGACCTTAAGTCTTGAGGGAACTCATTCCACAGTCACAGGCTGACCAGTTGTCTCCTCAGCAGATAAACTTTGCCCTAGTTTTAGAGAGGTCCAGTTCCAGCAGAAGAGCAGTTACTGACTACAGATTTTATTGAGGGCTTTAAGCAGTCTTTAAGATATTTTGGGCCAAAGATGTGAATCATTTGAATGATCCATCACATCACGTACTCCATTTGGTAGCCTTTGGGAAGCCAACACCAGACCTGGAGGAAAAGTCTGATTTCTTGTGGTTAGCTCTGTTATTTGAAGGTCTGTGTGAAACTCTGGGGTACAAGCTGGATGCCTTAAGACAGATATATCACAGTAGTAATGCAGGAGTAAGTAACTGAAGTGGGTCACTACTAGGCATGCAACACATCCCAGCCAATAGCAGAAGCTGTGTGCAAGACCTCATGAAACAAGTTAGCATTGACAGGGGATGACTGCTCCACAAGCAAAGACCAAGGGGACCTTCCCAGCGGGGCTGGGTTTGCTCCAAGCTTCTCAGCCCTGTGACATGCCAGACTCCCTCTTCACACGGACTCCATGCGTGGTTTCAGGCTCACAGAACATGGATTAGCTAAGAAATTAATGGTGAAGGGAAGTTCAGCAGACAGAGCTTTCTCATTAATATTAATCTGTATTCTGGTGTGTTGTGGGATGCCTAAACAATTACATTCCTGGTGTTTAGGAGCCAGCCTCATGTTTCTGCTAGTGTTTTCTGTGCTGCTCTAAGCAGCCACCAAAAGGGTTGTTACAGAATGGCTTGAAGTCTTTTCATATTTAAGAGGTTGAGACTGATGTTTTCTAGCCCTGCTAGCTCAGGTGCCTCTGCTGTGGTGGTTTTAAATCCTCTCAGACTGAAGCTGAAAACAGAAAATAATAAAAAGCAACAAAGGACTCACTAGGAATTTGGTATGAGGGGAGGATATGTAAGCTTGCTGGTGCACTCATAGATTTTTTCAGGCATGCATCCAACATTAGACTCAGACTCTTAATTTCCTTTAGGCTATGATTTCATGTGGCTCAGTTTATTCATAGGTATCTGAAGAGTTTAAGAGTCTCATACAATCCAGAAACTTCCTAATGACCCTAGACAGCTCCATAAAGCAAGCAAGTACTGGAAAAGTAATAGCAACAGTAATAGTTGCAGATTATTTCCTGGAGCTTTAAGTCCTCCCCTCAGAGCATGCAGCCAAGCAGGGTTAGCTGGGTCATCGCTGTGTAGGATGCACCGTAGCAGCCTACATCAGGCCCTATTGCTGACTCCACGGTATTGCTCTTTATTCCCACCTGAGCCAGTTATAAGGGGGTTGTGCAGTTTAATACAAGATGTAAGAGATAAACTAGGTTTTAGTTCCTTCAGATCACTGGAACAGTGCAGCCATTGTTGTTCAACTGACAGCAGTACCCCTGGCTCCTTGGCCCAATTACAGCTCGGGTAGCTGCAGTGTGCCTACTTAGAGTCTCCCTGGTGTTCCTGTTGGCAGCATTATTCTTTTTCCACTTCTTGTCCTAATTTAGTTGGGTTATCTTGCTGTGCACTGTTAAATGCTACCACAATCCATATCAGAGGTGGCTACATGTCAGGTTTGGGTGAAGTGATCTCTTATTAGGGGAGCCTGATCTTCTAGGCTTCACTCCTGTGAATAATCCAGAGGCATGTAATTAGGCTTCCAGAGGTCCAGCGCTACTACTGGATGATACAGTGAGAAGAATAACGTTGCTTGAATGGCCTAGAGTTTTATATGCACATCTACACAACATCCTTGTTGCAAATGTGAAGTCTTTGCTTAAATTTGCTGTTTCAAAACAATTTGAAAATAAACATAACATTAAGGGAAAAAAGTAGGAAACTGAAGAGATTTACCTTGCTTCCTCTGAAACCATTAAAAGCTTGAGGCTTTGAATACTCTTGTATGCTGAGCAATGATATCCACTGATCACTTTCAGCTCAGTTTGAGTTCAGTGGAAGCCAGAATTAAAAATGCAGCCCACTGGGCTCGAGTGTAAATGAATTAAAACGAATGGAGCAAAGACTCTGCTCTTCTTGGGAATTTTGCACAGATCTACAAGCTATAAGGATGCTGATCAAGAACTTTGAGAAAATACTTTTTAAATAAATGCAAAATACTAGTATGTCTGTTTACCAGCAGACATAATTATTTCTTCCTTTCTATGGTCTCTGGGCTACGCAACTCATCAGTGACATGTGACGAGAGGTGAGCACCTCCAGAGAGCAACCCCTCCCATCTGAAGACAAGATCTAAGAGAGAAAATGAATTATCCCTAGGGCTATCTTTTGCTCTGCTCTGACTATGGAGGAAGCTTTTATTTGTCAGTTGGCAGAATGGAGTACAGCCATCCTGCCTAAGTCAACAATGGGAAAGGCATCTAAATTTCTTGCATGTGATGTAAAATATAACCTTGATTTTTTCTTTTTTGAGCAACAAAACATATCAGCTGTGAGTTTTGCCCAACAGGGAATACATACAATATGTATGTACATATTTAAAAATCACACAATTTTAAGGTAAGTTATACATGCATCTGTTTTCAGATGCAGTCAATGTCAATACTGGCAGGAGATTCTTAGGTTTTGATATACTGCTCTGATGATTGCCGGTGTAGGGTTAAATGCATCCTTAAACACTGCACTGTCAAAATAATATCCACAAATCATTCAGCGTCCATCACTGGCAGATAGTAAATATTTTATACCTTATTGAAAAATAATATTTCTTTTTCTCAAGTATTGCTCATGTGTTCCCTTTGGGCAACTATCAGAATAGCCTTTCGGGATTCATAAAACTAATAGTTCCTTTTATGCTTTTAAAGCTTTTGTCACGTGGGCTCTCCAAAGCACTTCCATGGCAGCAATCCTAGTCACTTAGTTTGAAAGATGAATATACATTAAAGGGAACATAAGGAGAGTAAAACGTCTTTCCTCTGTTTCAGCATAAGATGCCACCTGTGCTGTGTGCAGGATGGCCACTAGCATAGACGGCCTCTCTATAGGGGTGCCATGGAGGAACAGCCCTGCTCTGGGAAGATTCTTTGAAGCAACATACAAAGAAAATGGACTGTGGGCCTGGGGAAGGCTACTAGGCTCAATAGAAAGACTATGAAAAGAAGGTATTATATTTCCTTTTTTTTTAAAATCTATTTTATTGTTTTTCCCACATCCTGATCCATATTTTTATTGCTGTGTTTGCAGCTGGATTGAAATTATTGGGTTTGCTGATAATTTTTGCTTTAGAATCATAGAATCATTAAGGTTGGAAAAGACCTCTAAGATCATCAAGTCCAACCATCAACCCAACACTACCATGTGTCCTAAACCATGCCCTGAAGTGCCATGTCTATGCGTTTTTTGAACACCTCCAGGGATGGTGACTCAACCACCTCACTGGGCAGCCTCTTCTAATGCCTGACCACTCTTTCAGTAAAGAAATTTTCCCTAATATCCAATCTAAATCTCCCCTGATGCAGCTTGAGGCCACTTTCTCTCATGCTATCACTAGTAACTTGGGAGAAGAGACCAACACCCACCTCGCTACAACCTACTTTCAGGTAGTTGTAGAGAGCAATAAGGTCTCCCCTCAGCCTCCTCTGCTCCAGACTAAACAACCCCAGTTCCCTCAAACTCTCTTCATAAGACCTGCTCTCGAGACCCTTCACCAGCTTTGTTGCCCTTCTCTGGACACGCTCCAGCACCTCCATGTCCTTCTTGCACTGAGGGGCCCGAAACCAAACACAGTATTCAAGGTGCGGCCTCACCAGTACCAACTACAGGGGCACGATCACTGCCCTGCTCCTGCTGGCCACACTA
>VZTV01116784.1:0-15197 GCA_013400875.1 Anhinga rufa
TAAAGCAGATACTGGAGAGTTATTTTGTCAAACAACTCACCACATTTGGTATTCTCCTTTCAGTCCTTGCTCAGGGGATAATGTGAAAAATCCCATCTTTTACTTTTAAAATTGTTTTTAAAGAAGTACCAAATGTGCTGTCACAGCATCCTAACAGATAAAACAGCCAATATGCACACCACAGATGCAAAAATATGAAGACATGCATCAACTACTCAGCTCTATGACCAGTTTTCTTCTGGCTTTTTCTTTCCTTTGCGCATGATTTGCTCCAGTGCAGCCCAGCATTAGGCTGCACTGGAGACTTTTTTCAATGAGACTGACACCTTCATCTCAAATCTGACTTCTCACCTGTCACTCTCCAATCCATCCATAATTCTGTAGTTAGGGTCACCTCTGAGAAGTGGAAGGTAGGACCTCAGGTCCTGTTAGGCCAAAAAGGCACTCAATGATCTTAAAGGTCTTTTCCAACCTCAATGATTCTATGATTTTATGATTATATGATTCTTGAAACAATATTCTTACCCACAATTAAAAAATGTCTCTTCAAAACTATGACTATTATTCATTTGTGCCCTTTTGGGTGAGGACATGCAACTCTGTTGTCAGTAGATCACAATGATCAATATGAAGCCTTCATTCATATGATCATGGGGTTTTTTTTCTTAGTGGGCTGGAAAGATATTTGTTCCTGAAGTTTGTTCTTGGCAAACCCATTTTATGCAGCATGTAGGAGCCTTGCATTATTGTTTTCTAAGCAATTATTAACTATATAAAAAGATGAGGCCAGGAGCTTTTTCTTTAGCCATTAGAGTACCCAAAGGGCATGTTTTGACCCTGCTCCATCACTCCAGCACTAACAGATTTAAAACCCGGGAACACTTCTCAGTTCTCAACTCTGAGAACATTTTCCCCTGATCCTGCTGAAGAAAACTGTGGACATATTGAAACTGTGTTATGCATTTTCTTCTTCATTCAATCCTTATCTTATAGTTATTTGCTTCCATCTTGAATCATTGTCTACAGAACTTTGACACTATTATTTAGCTATGTTAGAAATTTTGAGGTAAAGTACTCAGGACAGAGAAGATCAGTAGGACTCACTAGGAAATTTTAAACTCTAATTTTGGATACAGTGTCGATCTGCTGGAAACAAAGTCTCTGGAAAAATAATTCTATCATTAGAAGAAGCAGTACCAAAAAAAAAAATAAAAAAAATTTGCTGGAAAACCCCATGTGGCCATGTACAAAAATAGAAAGAAAAATTCACTTTTATAGATTTTGTAAATTTAGACTATAATTAGTTAAAAAGAATCAGGAAAGAGTGTTTAAAAGATATTTCTCATGAGAATATTTCCTAATACAGCAAATGATAGAGTTAAAATAATACCTGTCACCTTCCTTTCTTTCTAATATACCACTTCTGTAACAAAAATGACTATTTCTGCTAATAAACTTTTATTAACCTTTGCATCCTCCAGACTCACAGGAGACATAGTGTGAAATAATTCAGTTTACCAAAGCTTCTGTATGTGTGTACATTCATTAATATTTTGTAAGTCATGAGGTTTTGTCCACTTCAGGATAGAGAAAACCTGTAAAATACATCTTAAAAAAAAAACAAACCAAAACAAACCCAACCAACAAAATTACAGTTCTCACCAGTCTCTAAATGTGAGAGGGTTTTTAAATAAACATACAGATTAGAGTAGCGAGCAGATTAGTAAGCAAGCAATCTTGCCATATTCAAGCTGTTCAAAATTATGCAAGTTAGAGTAAATTTTTTATCTTCTTGTTACAGTTTTGATGCATGGATGGTCCTGGGAAGTCAAAAGAGAGCAAGTTTGGAACAGACCATGGAGCATATGGTCAATCTGGGTAATTCACTGCAACTGGAAATCATTGAGACAAATTCTGTAACTGTATCTAATAAGAAACTCAATAATTTTACGGCCATTAGCACTGCAAACTAAGTCTGTAAGGATGGTAATCAAACATCACACTTCAGGGCATAAACTAAATGCCCAGCAGGTCAGGAAATTATGTGTTCCTCCTACGTTACACAAATGGTTAGCTGTCCTGTGAGTTTTTGCCTCTTTTCCTGAAACAAGGGAAAACCAAGAACTGAGTGAACCTCCACTGTCAGATGGAGCAATGAAGAAATCCAGCACTGTAAGTGGGGAGACAAATGTTTCATTAATGTAGACCTCATTTTCCTGTGTAAGTCCATTATTCAACATATAACATTTTTCTACTGTATCATATTCCTAAGTAACATAAATGAGAACTGTGTCTGAAAGAAATTAAAAGACATAAGGAGAGCTGAGGAATAATATTTCAGGGTTGTTGGCTGGCAGAAATTTAGCTATTCAACTGACTCTTTTTCCATTCATGACCTTTGGTGATTAAAATCAGAGATGGTGATCTGACCCTAACTTTTCAGGAGGAAGCTGTTGTGACTTAACTGAGAAAAGAGAAGGACATGTCAGGACGGATCCTTATCTGTATACAGAAACATATATTAGGGGCTGTATCTTATTTTTCTCTCAAAAGGCACAGAAAGAACAAAAGAAAGGAGAAAGCATCTTGCCTTAACACTAGGATGCCTCTATCTCATTGTTTGCCTACAGGGCTGCCCTGAATCCTTGATCCCATTCCATCATAATACAAGCAGCAATCATTTTTTCTTCAAAGGATGAAGTTTGGGCACTTATGGAAAAAAGAAAAAGGAAAGGATATGCCTCTTGTAGCTCAGAAGGTCTTTACTAGAAAAAAACCACCATTTGGGGGAGATTTGCAAGGACACATTTAAGTAGTGGTTATCAGGAGCTGGGTGGGTCTGTGAGAGAAAGGTCAAGTCTATACATATCCTAAGCATTTGCTACTTGCTGTTGCCAGGCAAAGGTTACTAGGCTAAATGAACCTTATGTCTAACCCCATGTGGTATTTTTTGTGTTCTTATCTGAACTCCTTTCATGCTGAGCAGAGCAGCTCACACCTGACATTTTTCCCTTTATGGCCTTTTAAGCTACTAAGTCTGATTGGTATAGCATCCTTGGGGAGTGGGAAGACACAGGGCTGCGGGAGAAGGAGGCAGGCGTTTGTGAGTCAGGAAAAGGATCTCTCTCCCTCATAGGCTTTCAGTCATCTGCATGGCTGTTTCTCTCCATCCCTCCTAAAATCGGACTAAAATCCGAGGTGACAATCTGATCCTCCATCTTCGGGATCAACATTTTTGGTGACTGCCTGTGAAAAAAAATCCTCTCTTTGTTAATGAAACATTTAAATCTAAGATTTTAATCACACATCAGAACACTCAAAGTTAAGGTTGCCACAGCAACACTACAATAAAGCTCTTTGCGCATAGCAGTTAGTGAAATGCACAGTTTAATTAAAAATTGTCTCAATTATCTGACGGTTTTCATCCCCCCAAATTCTGTTCTCTCCTCCACCCTCTCTGAATTGTTATTCAAAGGAGGGGAAGGACAAGAGCCGCAGTGGCACAGCCAGGCACTGTGCTGCTGCATGCAGGGTCTGAGTTTGGGTCATGGTCGTGGAGGCCGGTGCAATGCACACAAACTTTGCTTTCCACTTGGGCAAGTCTCTAAAATCACCATGACGTGGCAGAAACCAAGGATTTGCTAGAGTCTAGGTGGAAAAAAGAAAACCAAGTTCTATTCTGCTTTCCGCTACTATGAAGGATTTTTCAGTAATCAGCTTGTAACACAGAAGTAGGGATGTTTTGGGGACACAAAGTGTGGAAAGATGCTGCAGTACTTTGCAGAGAGAAAGGGGGAACAACTTCTGGGGAAGCAGCAATGTCCAGAGGTTGGATGATCCTAAGTAGTAAGTACATTCACTGACCAACAGCATGAGTCAACTGATCTATCTCAAAAGAAAAAGAAATAGGGCTTCTACCGATACTTACAAACTGCAGAATGATACATGGTGCTCAGGTTTTATAGGTAAAGTGTTCTGGGTCCTCAATGAGAAACTCTTAGAGAAACATCTCATTAGCATTACAAGGTGATTTTGCCTTGTGCTTCCCACAAGGCAGGTGTCACTTCATGTCCTTCCTCATCTTCACAGCATCTCCCTGCTTGGATGGCACCTGTGATGCTTTCCTGTCCCTTTGGGAATTGCTGGTGTCCCATGTCAGCAGCTCTAGGTTAGCACCTGACTCAGTCCTGATGTCATTAGAGTAGTAAGACATGGTAAGTGCTGGTCCATTCAACAGACCTTCAGCATTCATCTTCCCCTTTCGTCCCCTCCCCATTTTTCAGTCTGAAGTCAGAGCCTCCTGCTCTGTAGGCAGTAGCAACGATGGCAGAGCAGCTCTTTAAAAGACTGCAAGAGAAGCAGATTTGACGTGGACTCATGGGGAAGGAGCCAACAGAAATGAGAAGAGGCAGCCAAAGGTCGCTCTGGCCTGCCAGCTGTAAAAACAATCCAAGTGACATGGCAATAAAATCTAGGCTTGGGAGCAACCTCCTCCAGCTCCTAATGGTGTGCTCGCTTACCCCTCCCCACTCCCGCCTGCTGCCTGCATAATGCCAGCACAGAAGACGTAAGGCAGCCAGCAGGAGGTATAAGGCAGGGAGCAAAGGTTGCACAGAGGGAGAGGAAGCTCTGTCTAGCAAAGGCCAATGATGATGGGGGGGCAGCCACTGCAGGCCGTTGAGATTGAGCTTTTTAAGTACATTTCAGCATTGCACGTTTGCTCCTAAGAAATCTAATATCCTTTGGGTCAGTGCAGGCCAACTGTTAGATATAAAGAATTCATAGCACTTGCAATCCCCAGATGAACCATTTTCAATTCTTCATGTTTCTGAAAAACCGTTGTGTCGATCTATCAGCGGTGGCTGTGCTGCATAACGAGGGCCGTCTCCTGCCTTAATGCCAAAGTGTAAATATTGCATTGCAGCAAGCAGCAGTAGATAATGCATAATAATGAGCTGGGTTTGTTATGTGATGTGCTATCCAGAGCCCTTGAAAACAATGCATCAGCTTTTAAAAAACGAGAGAGAGAGAGAGAGAAATATTGTCTCCAGAAAAAGAAAATAGCCTTTGTGCTGGATGTAGAAGTGAAAAAAATTGTTTACAATTCTGAAAAATAGATGACATGGTCAGAAACATGAAGACAAGGATAAAAGACCAATTCTGATTTGATGAGCCATTGGAGTCCTCAGTATAAATTCACTTAGACACCAGCAGAGATCTAAGCAGAGTTGAATTTTCATGCTGGAAAGATGGATGTTTTTATATAGTCTCCTCGGTCTTACTTAATGGGACAGGAATTCTAGTCTCAGCACATGATTAAACATGATGAAAAGAAATATTGTTTGAGCCAATAGTAATCAAGTGCTAGTTTCATGATTTTCATAGTTAATTTTTCCAGTTCTCATCAGTAATGCATTTTTGCTCTCTCAAAAGGCAAGGTATAGCACTTCAATGGCTGTCAATCATCTCACATTGTAAGCTACAAGCACTTTAGGAATTACTGAACCAGTGTTTGGCAGAGGCTAACAAAATCACATCAATGCAGTGTGAAGAATCTGATTCATGTATCTTCATCCAAGAACTTTAGCAATGTGGGCCAAAATGAAGGGCAGTTTACTCTCTTCTTAATGTATATTATGTTAAAGTGTTTGTGGCAGAAAACAAGCTAACAGGTAACATTCAAGTTTCTCACTGCCAAAGAGATGTGATGTTTGCAGGTGCCTACATGAATCACACCTGGTTCCCCAATGTTCTCTTAGAAGTCCTTTGCCTATACAGCTCTTAGCAACTCAGATGGGACTGAGTACTGACAAGTTGCTGAATATCATCAGTTTTCACTGTAAGCAGTGGGAACTGATGGAGCTCTGCATCTTTCAGGATTCAATTCTGAAGGTGCCGGTAGTTTTATAATTCAATCCACTAAGAAACAGGCTGAAAAACCATTTTATACAGATCAACACAGAGACTAGGCAGCAATATCTTACTCACAGCAAGGCGAGGACCTAGATGCCAAAGGCTCTGCAATATATATTCTTTCACAGGCTGTCATAATGCTGTTTCCAGGTGTTTATTCCCTTCTGAGGTATCCAGGAGAATAAGAATTTGGTAGGCAGGTGATCCTCAAAGATTTTCTTAATTAACTTTGCACTGAAGACAAAGGTATCTACTAACACAGTTCAATCCCAGGAAAACCCAGAAAGTCCAATGGTACTTAAATCTTTGAAACATTTGTACTAAGTCTAGGATTTGTTTCATCTAAATTTAACCTTCTAAGATTTAGACACCTAGCCATTACCAATTATCTAGGTTTCTCCAATAATGCATACAGATAGGTATATCAAAGGCAAAGATCTCTCTCTTTCTTTTGACTGTAGAGTGGGCCCAGAAATCTACTTTAGGCCAATAATAAATCAGCTAATCATACTAAAAAATCCTTCAGCACTTCATTTTAAAACTTTCAGCATAGATTATTTTTTTCCCAGCACACATTAAATAAGAATACAAGGGAGTAAGAACACCTAGGGGTCTACTTAGCATTAGCAATGAAGATAAGACCCAGGACTAGATCACACTCCCCAGGAATTCAGTAGAGAAAAAGAAGTTTGTTTAGAAAACAATACAGTTCAAGCCATGACTTCAGGAATGTAACAACAAATAAGCAACATTTAATGTGAGATGCCTTAAATGGATAAAACAGAGAACAAAGAGACGGTGTGTTATCAGGAAGCCTGACAATAAAATGAAGGGACTTCCTGGGCATATGGAATAATCTTTAACTAGACAAAGCAGTAAAAAGACAGGAGTGATTAAAAAAAATGCCAAACAGAAAAACAAACAAACAAACAAACAAACAAAAACCCCAAAAACTAACAACAAAAGAAACTCACAAATAACTGAATATTCCCTTGTATTGGGTTTGCATGGTAAGGTTTGGGTAGCAGGGGGGCTACAGGGGTGACTCCTGTGAGGAGCTCCTAGAAACTTCCCCTGTGTCTGACAGAGCCAATGCCCGCCGGCTCCAAGACTGACAGACCCGCCGCTGGCCANGCTGTCCCCCTGCAGCCCATGGAGGTTAATAGAGCAGATATCCACCTGCAGCCCGGGGAGGACCCCACACCAGAACAAGTGGATGCCTGGAGGAGGCTGTGACCCCGTGGGAAGCCCACAGTGGAGCAGGCTCCTGGCGCAGGACCTGTGGCCCCATGGAGAGAGGAGCCCACGCTGGGGCAGGTTTGCTGGCAGGACTTGTGACCCCGTGGAGGGACCCACGCTGGAGCAGCCTGTCCCTGAAGGGCTGCACCCCATGGAGGGACCCACACTGGATCAGTTCATGAAGAACTGCAGCCCGTGGGAAGGACCCACGTTAGAGAAGTTTGTGGAGGACTGTCTGACATGGGAGGGACCCCACGCTGGAGCAGGGGAAGAGTGTGAGGAGTCCTCCCCCTGAGGGGGAAGGAGTGGTAGAGACAAAGTGTGATGAACTGACTGCAACCCCCATTCCCCGTCCCCCTGCGCTGCTGGCGGGGGGAAAGTAGAGAAAATTGGGAGTGAAGTTGAGCCCAGGAAGAAGGGGGTGTGTGGGGAAAATGTTTTAAGATTTAGTTTTATTTTCTCAATACCTTACTCTGATTTGATTGCTAATTAATTAAACTGATTACCCCAAGTCAATTCTGTTCTGCCCATGACAGTAACTGCTGAGTGATTTTCCTGTCCTTATCCTGGCCCATGAGCCTTTCATTTTATTTTCTCTCCCCCTGTCCTCCTGAGGAGGGGGAGTGATAGACTGGCTTTGTTGGGCACCTGGCATCTAACCAGGGTCATACCACCACACGCTATTGCTTATTTCTCATTCTGAGGCGAATTTCTTTTAAGGACATCTGGTGGGAAAGTTTCCTTGAACTCAGTTGTTATCACTAACCACTATTTTGTAAGAACTCAAAAAACTTACCAGGCTCCATCTTAAAAATAATGTTGATTGTTTATAGTACTTTTCTTATAAATTAAGGATAGACAGCTTAAAAGGAAAACCAAATAAGTCAAGACATGCAATTTATATCTTCTAGTATTAAGTACTACAGCATGGCACAATTTCTGTTTCCATATCAAACTGGTGTATTTTGTATATTAGGTTGGAAATGAACTGCTTATTATTATCTTGCTTATAGTTATTTGTTAACATGATCTACTACCAGAGACTTTGAATTAGACAATGAATTTTGAATCCACTCAGGCATTGGAATGTCTGACTTGAATGCTGGTGTTTTTTGGAAGAGTTTACATAATGCAAAGAGGGGCGTGTAAGCAGAAGGCAGTAAAATGGAAGGTGAAAACTTAAAACACAGAGAAAAGAGTAGGGAAGCTATGGAGCAATTATTCTAGTGAGAAGGATAATCATGGTCAAATCTTAGACCTGATCCCTGATGACAGATAAACTAACACACAGTCATAGAACAGTGCATTGCAGTGGTTAGTTCTCTAGCAGATGGGACCTCAAATTAGGATGTGATTTTCGCAAACCTCTACTGTCACTTGGACAAGCCTTTCTCCACTTTCATTCTGTGAAAGGGAAGTGGGAGTTTTCAGTTTTGGAGGGATGCTGAGAAAAAAAATTGACTAATTCTTTTTAACATCTTCAGCTGTAAGAGTGTATAATCACTTAAATATAGAGTATCTTTTACCCAACAGTGGAAATGTTAGTCCGTCACCTCTCCTATATCCCTGTTTCCTTTTTATTATGTGAATCTCCATATAACAGAGAACAACCAGTACATATAGCCTACATCCTCTCTAGTTCATTCCTTTCAGCTGAAACAGAATAAAGTTTACACTCCATCCCGCACCCTAATTTGGTGCTTAATCAGCTTTAAGAATTTACTTACAGTATCAGAATTTAGCTACTATCTTTATTCTGCGAAGCAAGACACATTTTGGAAACAGAATCATGTTCCGTCCTGAACACTTTTCAAAGACTTTCACATAATTAAAAACACAGACAGATTTCAGATACAATATGAATATGGAAAACAATTCTTCAACTCAAAGGGAAAGCAAACATTTTATTATCCATTGATCTTTGCATATAGATTGTGTGAAGTACCACCATCTCCCTGGAGTCTAACTTAAGAGTGTTTTACTTTGGGGAAAAAAAAAAAAAGTCCTATTCATTGTGACTGCAATAGAGTTATCTGATGTCACAGATACAGATTTCTGAGTTATCCATGAGTAGCCTTAAGTATTTCAAAATTACCATTTTTGTGCCTTAATATCATTTTAGTGTAAAAAAATATCTTAAATTAAACTATCTTCTGTCATTTCCACTGGTCAAAATGTAATTACTAGTAAATTGATAACATTTTAAACTTGTCTGAAAAAATTATTTAGACATTTAGTTCTTAAGTACTTAAGTTCTTAAGTTCTTAAATACTCTGGATTCTGTCAAGTGACCATTGCTGTGAATATAAGGCTTACATAAATTCACATATGCCTTTAAAGGAAAAACAGACATTGGAAGTGTTAAACTTCCATAGAAGTTAATGAGTTCTGTTTAAAATAATGACAAGTGATTAGCTGGGAAACTACACATCATTTGGATGACTTAAGATCAACTTTTATATTAAAAGAGAAGACAGCTTGCTGGATTCTAAGAAAATACTGAAGTTTTGTGCTCAAAACATAGGCTTAGAAGCCAAGAAATCTTCAGTTTTATTATCAGTTCAGCAAATGACTCCCAGGGTGGCCACAGGAGTTTAATACATCTCTCTGTCTTTGTTTGTATAGATGATATTTATTGTAGTACATTACTAGCATGAGAAATAATTAAAATACAGGGTACATTTGCTTTCTCTTGTAAATTTCTTAGAAAAAAAATAAATAAATCTGTTTTGTCAAAGCCAAAATTGAAAAACAAATAAAAGCAATGGTAAAATATTTTATGTAAGGAATACTTTAACTTAGATTTTGCACTTACCAGAAAAATATCCATTATATTTCAATTGAAGGGAAAAAAAAAGAAAAATAAATCAGAATGAACCGTTTCTTATGAAAACAAAAGTTAATTAAACCAAGAACTTTTCAGTTAATTAATGCTGGTGTTTGAATCCAAAGACCACTTCTAGCTGGTATCAGTTTTTGAATTTCACCAAATTATTTTGTTACTGCAACACTGGTTTTACCTTTCATTATTTCTCTGCCTGGGAGGAATGAAAAAAATATTACTGTGCAAATAATCTGTTAAAAAGGTATACTTAGTTATTCATAAAACATAGACTAAAGAGTGCTTATTAGTTAAAAGTTTTGGGTGCAATCCTGTTTGATATTTAGCATCTGCAGACACAAAAGTTATGGCTGACAGTATGATAGACATAAAATTAAATGTATTTATAAAACAAATGGAAAAACTTGTCCTCAAAATACCTTCTGTCAGAAAATACCCAGGTGTTTAACTGATATAACCAGTAATACTGCGTTTGAGTTTATATTTGTAGAACAACTGAGTACAACTCTGAATCAAACTGCTTTTTTTGTCAATAGACCCTGGAAACATCATGTGTCTTCCAGCCTTTCCAAAAGGAAGGCTAATAGAGAAAGAAAAAGATGTTCCTTTGCTGTCAGAGCGCATCACACTTCTTTTCCATCCTGCAAAGTGGAACCTGTGGCTTGAGGAGCTCTGATTGTCATATTGGGCAATTGGGCAATTGCTAGCGGTTTCACAAGGCATTTATATGAATGTCTCCAATGAGCTGTGAGATAGCATGAGTTCATCTGCGGGCTGCTAGACCAATTCCAGGCATGAGTCGAGGTCAGAGGCCTATAAAATATTTAAATTGCCTTCTTCATCTCTAGAATATCAAGGAAAGTAGCTGCACAAGCTAGAGAATGAGTACTACTCGGTATCTACTGTTACCATCTGATGAGTCTCTGTTTATCACTAGATCTTTTACATTTAGTGAAATAGTTGCTGTCATGGTTTAACCCCAGCCAGCAACTCAGCCCCACAGACCCCCCCCACTCTCCCCTGGTGGGATGTGGGAGAGAATCAGAGGAATAAAAGTCAGAAAACTCATGGGTTGAGATAAAGACAGTTTAATAGGGAAAGCAAAAGCTGTGCACGCAAGCAAAGCAAAACAAGGCATTAATTCACTCCTTCTCATGGGCAGGCAGGTGTTCAGCCATCTCCAGGACAGCAGGGCTCCATCACGCGTAACGGTGACTTGGGAAGACAAACGCCATCACTCCCAATGTCCCCCCCTTCCTTCTTCTTCCCCAGCTTTATATGCTGAGCATGACGTCATATGGTGTGGAATATCCCTTTGGTCAGTTGGGGTCAGCTGTCCCGGCCGTGTCCTCTCCTGGCTGTGTCCCCTTCCAACTTGTGCACCCCAGCTACTCACTGGTGGGGTGGAGTGAGGAGCAGAAAAGGCCTTGACTCTGTGTTTAGTTGACTCTTGACTCTGAGTTTAGTTACTCAGCAGTAATTAAAACATTCCTGAATTATCAACACTGTTTCCAGCACAAATGCAAAACACAGCCCCATACTAGCTACTATGACTAGCTATTATTTTGACACTGTCTCCCACAGCATCCTCCTAGGTAAGCTGGTGTCTCATAGCTTGGACAGGCATAAAAAACTGGGTAAAAATACTGGGTAAAAAGCTGGGTAAAAAACTGGCTGGATGGCTGGGCCCAGAGTGTTGTGGTGAACGGAGCTAAATACAGTTGGCAGCCGGTCACAATCGGTGTTCCCCAGGACTCAGTTTTGGGGCCAGCCTTGTTTAATGTCTTTATCAATGATCTGGATGAGGGGATCAAGTGCACCTTCAGTAAGTTTGCAGATGGTGCCAAACTGGGTTTGAGTGAAGGAAAGCTCTGCACAGGGATCTGGACTGGCTGGATTCATGGGCTGAGGTTAGTTGTATGTGGTTTAACAAGGCCAAGTGCCGGGTCCTGCGCTTAGTGTGGTCACAACAACCTCATGCAATGGTACAGGCTTGGGGAAGAGTGGCTGGAAAGCTGCCCAGCAGAAAAGGACCTGGGGGTGCTGGGTGACAGATGGCTGAACATGAGCCAGCAGTGTGCCCAGGTGGCCAAGGGGGCCAACAGCATCCTGGCTTGTGCCAGGAACAGTGTGGCCAGCAGGAGCAGGGCAGGGATGGTGCCCCTGTGCTTGGCGCTGGTGAGGCANGGCAAGGTGGGTGTTGGTCTCTTCTCCCGAGTAATTAGCGATATGACTGTAGCAAATGGTGTCAAGTTATGCCAGGGGAGGTTTAGATTGGATATTAGGAAAAATTTCTTTAGTGAAAGAGCTGTCAGGCACTGGAACAGGCTGCCCAGAGAGGTGGTGGAGTCACCATCCCTGGGGGTGTTCAAAAAAAGTGTAAACATGACACTTCATGGCATGGTTTAGGAGGCCTGGTGGTGTTGGGTTGATGGTTGGCCTTGATGATCTTAGAGGTCTTTTCCAACCTTAATTATTCTATGATTCTATTTGATGAAGGAATTTATCTTTACCCCAGACAAAACCATGACAGTTGCTTACACAGCGTGATTTCCTTTCCTACTCTCTAACATAGAGTATTTTATTAACAGTTTAAGGATTTGTCAGGATACCAGTATCTCAATCTCTCAGATCCAGACTTTAATCTAGATCATGTTTTATATCATATTTTACATAAGAAATGTTCCCAAGGTGAATATTAAAATATATAAGAATGCATGGGAAAAGTAAAGAAAGCTGCATGCCCATGCATTCTTCTTATCTATTTCAATACTCAGACAGCCTATCTCTGCCCCTGAATGAAACATGCAGAACAAAATTTAAAAGAAATACAAAACAGTATTGGGTCAGTCAGTCAATGAAAGACAGTGGTGGACCTTTTTGCTCAGAAGTGTCCAGCTAGGCATTCAGAATTCCTACTGATGTGTCCACAGCTTCTTCAGAGACACACAAGATATCTTAGTGTAACGCTTAGTGGAGATGGCAGCTGAGTATGTTATGCCAATACCAGCCACAAATGATATCTTGAAAATCAGGATGTTTTAATGATGACTTAGGAACTTCTGTCAATTAAAAATTCTTTCCTGTTTTCAAGCTGTAGACTGGCTAGATTCTTAGCTGAAAGGATAATTGTTCTGACTTTCATAAATGAAATTGTTTATAGGGTTGAACTGATCTAGAAACATTTTTCTAGGAAGCAACAACTGACAGCTGGATCTTCTTGTGTTAGCTGAAGTATGGAAAGCATTTCTCCTAAACCGCCTTTTATTAAGACAGGACCAAAGCAAGAGAAAACATTCATAGGTGGGCAACTGCACTGCTATAACTTAACCAGTGTGCCTGGTAAAACCTGAAGACTAGCTGTAGGTTTCCTGAGTCCTGTTCCAAGTCCCCGATCACAAAACTCCAGTACTTCTCAAAAATGTGTTTCATGGGTGGATCTAGAGAAAAGCAGGCTGGACAACATAAGAAAAGCAGCACTTAGAAGTTTGAGCAAGCCCTGGGTGTAATGTGGGGGAAGCAAGGATATCGCTCAACGATTTAGAATTCATGTATTATAATAGAACAACATAATCATTCAACATGGCAAGAAAAAGCTGATTTTTATGGCCAAAACAACACTTCGCATAAAATTCTGACATATCAATTTAACATTGTTATTTGCTTCTGCTCTGGATTTTGGGACTGATGCTGTTTATGCATTTTCAAAAACATCTTGAGTTAATATTCAGTGTTTACTAAGCCCGTTGGATTTCCTGATGTAATTTGCATTAGCTCGTAGCAGCAGGGGCCTCGGGAGAGCCAGTACCAAAGAATTAAATAGTAAAACAAATGCTTTGATCTGTTAAAAAATAGGGTCTCCTTCACCTTTACTATATGATCATCTGTGAAAAGAAGGAAAAACTAATAAGTCACATCCATTCTTTATTCCATTACTAAATAAAGCAATGTAGATCTTGTTAAGAGAATATTTTAATGGCAGTATATTTGAATACCAGTGATTATCGAGTATTTGACAATTTTCCGTGATGAAATCTTTAGCCTCACCATGCTTGTTATTAAGGGCTTCTGAACCCTTTCAGCTAAGCCAAATATCCAGCAAAGCACGATGGGTTCATAGCATTAAAAAGTGCTTTGGAAGATCTGAGATTCAAGCCTATCCCAGAAAGAAACCTTTTTTGGTAACCTTTTTTATAACCTCAGAGAAGTCATTTAATCTGCTTGTGCCTGGTTTTTGTCTAGTAAATGTCTTGTTTGTTTACAGGTTAGATTGCTGCAGGAGAGACTGGGAGATGTTTTACAAACTCATATCTGTACAGCAGATGTTAGGACTGACTAATTCTATTAAGGTCTTTTTCTTTTGCAAAAGAATTGTGAGCCTTGACCTATCAGTAATGACCCTAAAATTTCAACAGAAACAAAATTCATAAACATTTATATTTAATGTTTCATATTGCCCTTGTGTGCATTGCCTTTTGTCTGAGAGTAGGATCAGCATTACAAACTCTACATGGTCAGAGAGATATTCCAGAAATCATCACACCATAAAGCTGCATGCTGAGGTTCCAGACCAAATGGTTTCTGTGTGGTGGATCAGTGTGAGTTTTCAAAATCAGTCCTGAATATTTGCAGATCAGTGTAGTCATACGTCTTCAGTTCACGTCATGCACTGAAGTTATTGAAAGCCATAACCTGATAAGGATAACCTGACAGCTGCCTTGTTGATAAGGCCACAGTTTCTATCATCAGAAAGCTCTAGATACTTCACACCTCTACTTTTGAATCTGAATTATATCCTGGACTAGGTCTTGGACCAAAGTCTTCACAAGAAAACTTTACAAAATATCTATAATAGTTTGTATCCCTTAATATAAAGTTTGGGTAAACATTCCATGATCTCTGAACAGCTTTCCTAGTTAAGTGAAACATTGAAAACTTCACTGGGCATCATAGAATCATAGAATGGTTTGGGTTGGAAAGGACCTTAAACATCATCTACTTCCAACCCCCCTGTCATGGGCAGGGACACCTTCCACTAGACCAGGTTGCTCAAAACCCCATCTAACCTGGTCTTGAACACTTCCAGGGATGGGGCATCCACAGCTTCTCTGGGCAACCTGTTCCAGTGCCTCACTATTCTCACAGTGAAGAATTTCTTCCTTATATCTAACTTAAATCTCCACTCTTTCAGTTTAAAGCCATT
>VZTV01116788.1:0-10998 GCA_013400875.1 Anhinga rufa
CTGTGTAAGCCCTGCTCAGGAGTGACTAAGACATCCCTGTTTTATCCACACTCTTTCCCGCACAAATTCAAAACATCGCCCCATACTAGCTGATATGGAGAAAATTAGCTCTACCCCAGCCGAAACCAGCACAGTTATTATTATGTAGGAATAAATATTCTAAATAGAACCTAGAAAGTAAATATTAATTTTTCTCCCTGTGCTGTTTTGGAATTGAATAGTTAGAAGTGGCTTATCAAATTAAATAAAATTCTCCTAAATTCTGTCTACTTTCCAGCCATAAGTTGAAATATTTCAGATATTGGAATTGGAATAAAAGTACTGGAATAGAATTGATAAATTATCCAATACTCAAGATATTTTGGAATGAAATTATTAGATATATAGTAGCATGGATCTATCAAGGTTCACCATTTTTATGTATAACTGTAATATGGTGTAAATAAAGAGCATAAAATCTAATGGCATAGGTAGTCCTAAAAAAGAACAGACTCTTGTTGAGGAAGATCTTGCTCAGAGGCCTGGCAAGAATCTGTCCAACAAGGTGAGAATACAGATTTTTTTTTCCAAAAGAGAAATAGACCTAAAAACCTGCATCTCTTTAGCCTAGAAATGCAGGCAGTCTGCTGGAAGGAATCATGGCATGCAATGCTGTTTATACTTTTTTTTTTCATAAATACTTCCTTGAGCAGCTAACTTCAAGTAACTTCCACTTCTTTCTGCAAAATGTGATAGCTCCAACAAGAAGCAAGGTTAATAGCTTAAACCTTGTATTTTTTGTAAAGACATACTACATTGCAAGAGAGGGGCTCAAGCTCTGCAGGTGTGAGGGTAGTCTGAAATTCAGGCAGTCCATTTCCAAGTGAGAAAGCTGTAACTGCAGAGATATTATGCATAGAACAGCTGACTTTTTTTGCCTTGACAGACATTTTATTTGCACTGTACTCAGTGCTCTCTGGTTGATTCTGCTCATAGTACAGCGAACAATTATAGCCCTGCAAATACTTAGCCACATGGATACCTAATTTGTGAGCCCCAGGGAGCCTTAGGTGTGTGCTTACCATCTCAATCCAGCCAAGAGAGTAGCAGATTTTCAGATTCCTAGAAGAGGTTTGTGATGAAAAATCAGCAGCTGTCACCTGTTGTATGCTAAGTAGCTAGGTTGGGGTTTGTGGATTGCTTCTTGGAACTAAATTTTTGTTCAGACCTGGTACTAGATGACTTACCTGAAATCACAGAACTATAAAGTGCAGAACTGCACCTCAGCTGTGCATTCCTCATGGTAGAAGATGATGTATCAACTGATGTATCTGCAACTGAAGTATCAACTTTGGCTTCATGCCAAATAGAGTGTTACTGTAGTGGTCCTGTAACAGAATAATTCCCTAGGAAACAGCTATTGGCTAGTAACTGATTGATACAACTTATCACATGTAATTCTATCACTTCTAGATTGGACCATTTGCTTTATGTTGACCACATATATCAAGCAGATATTTTTTCTATAACAACTCCATCTGCCCTTCTTCTAGGACAAAGCAGTTACAAATATTTTAATATTTCTGAGTAATAGTCAAAGTGTTGTGACTTCAGAATTTCATACAATCTTTAATACCATGATAAAATACCTTTACAATGTCTGTTCATAGATATGTATGTTAAAACAGGCTGCAAAAGTAGCTAACAGAATGGTTTAGAAAGGTGTGAAATAACAGAACTCTTTTTTTTTCTTCTGACATACTGTGATTTTTTTCAAAATAACATAATTGTTCTTTTCACTGCTTTGATGGTAAGCAATGATATGTACTAACACGCATTTTTACTGTAGTTTGCTAAACTTGAATTTGCTCCAGAAGAAACAGCTATCATTCAAAAAAGGTTTATTTATGTGCTTGCTGTGATAAATTGGTAGATTTTAGGGTCAAAGAGGACATTTTAACCATCTAGGATCACAACAGAGGCACACACACTCAGTCATAATTTTCCATTCAGAAATACATTTTAGGATATTATTTAACCAATTTTAATACACATGTATGTGCTGGAGTAATTTTATGCCGTGTTAATCTTAGCATGTCTTGCAGATGTAAATCACATTTGAAGAAATCTAAATATATGATGTTGACATAAGACACCTGAGTAGCCACCTTTGTATTCTTATAAATGGTCACATCAAGTAAGGTGGAAAGTGCCATTTTTCATTTTAAAAAATGTTCTGTCTTGTGAGTGCCTGTGTACAGATACACAAACTTACCAGCAAAGTCCAAAGAGCAAAAGAGGTCTATTTTCCTGCAGGACAACCTTCTACCGCATCTGTGGTTGAAGCCAGTCCAGTTCCTATAACCCCAGAAGAATTAAAGAAACAAGAACTGGCACTTAAAATAAAGCAAGAATATTTCACTGCCTTGAAACATGAGGGTATGTTATATTTCGTTACTTTTATTGGGGGGTGATTGTTATTCCTAATTTAGGTAATGTAATAGTCAAAACTAGCCAGAAACTCTGGGGAAAATGGATGGATAAATAAGAAAAAGGAGAGGAGACAAAGGAGTGCCTGGAGAAATCAGGATTTTCTTTAGAGTGGTAGTCATCATTGATTTTGTGGTAAATATATTTAAAACAGAAATGTGGTTTCTATTCTTCTTTTTGTTCTCTTCTGTTTTGTTTCATTTAATTTCATTTTCCATGACTAAGCAAGTATTCATCAAGAGAGAATAAGTTTCACATAGGTGGTTAGCCACTCCTCAGTATTCAATTGAATTGAGTTCAGTATTTGAAATGTTTTGATCTGGGAAAGAATTTGTTGGCAATTATATATTCATTGACGCTTTTCTCTCTGGTTCCCTTTTCCTCAAGCCGCATGGGATTCAAGCAGCAAGACACAGATTTTGTTTATTCTTCCAAACTCCTTTCCAGATAGACACTTCCAAAAACTGCATATTGTTCAGTCATTCTGTCTCATTGTCTGTCTTACCCAATAAATTCCAAGCCAACTGATCAATTGCAGCCAAAAGCAGATGTCTGAAAAACATAAGTCCAAATAGAAAATGGGTTGACATTTTTTTTAAAGATGTGGTTAGACTAGAAGAAAAAGACCTTTTTCTCACTACAGGGATAATAGAACCTAGCTGTTAGAAATTCTGTTTGGTAACAGTTTTCAAGCCCATCATCATGTATGCTACCTCCTTGGAGGCTAATTTTGCATAGTATCTGTTATGGAAAGTAGAGGGCAAACAGCAGTTAATGACAACACAACAATTCATAAGGCTTCTTTAGGTCCACAACAGACTAAATGCTTGTACACCTACCACTTTCAGCCGGGTTTAATCCAAAAGCAGTTTAGGAATAAATATTCTAAGATTTTGGGATAATGAGGAGAGGATTCGTGGTAACTTTGAACATCTTAAGAGCATGAAGATGAATTTTAGTGATTTACTGACATGTTTTGTTTTGTTGAGGCTGCTTCATTTTCATCTTAGCAAAGAAGCCGAGATAACAATCTAAGGAAGACTAAACATGTTGAGCTATATTTCATAATTGCACAGGCACATAGCTGGTACGTTTGAGGATCATAGTTTCACTTGCAGCTGTGGTAACTGGATGCTTGTGCTTTTAGTTATACATATACATACAGGCTAGCAAAGTCACTAGTTGTGGACAGTTGCTAAGTTTTTAATATTGATTTCATATTCCATTTCTCTGTTGCATCAATGTGCCTTGTCTTTTACTGTGCTACTGTTAAGAGAACAGCTTTATCAGTGGACTGTGCAGTACCTGCTTCTGAAAATGCAGGGAGACAAAAATTGCCATACACTTGTCTTTGTAGCATACTGATAGCAGCTACTCAAAGCAAATGCAGAGAAGTCACAAATAAGGCATCCTTAACTGAACTTTAACTTAAAAGAAAGGTGACAGGATAATCACAAAGCATCCTCTAAGGTACTTTCAGTTGCTTAGGACATTTACACTTATATCTTTGCCGTATCCTGGGCTGCATCAAAAGAAGGGTGGCCAGCAGGGCGAGGGAGGTGATTCTGCCCCTCTGCTCTGCTCTGGTGAGACCCCACCTGCAGTGCTGCGTCCAGCTCTGGAGCCCCCAGCACAGAAAGGACATGGACCTGTTGGAGTGGGTCCAGAGATGATCAGGGGGCTGGAGCACCTCTCCTATGAAGACAGGCTGAGAGAGTTGGAGTTGTTCAGCCTGGGGAAGAGAAGACTGTGGGGAGACCTTATTGTGGCCTTCCAGTACTTAAAGGGGGACTATAGGAAAGATGGGGACAATCTCTTTAGCAAGACCTGCTGTGACAGGACAAGGGGTAACGGTTTTAAACTAGAGGGTCGATTTAAACTGGATATAGGGAAGAAATTTTTTTAGAATGAGGGTGGTGAGACACTGGAATGGGTTGCCCAGAGAGGTGGTTGATGCATTCAAGGTCAGGTTGGACAGGGCTCTGAGCAACCTGCTCTAGTTGAAGATGTCCCTTCTCACTGCAGGGGGTTGGACTAGATGGCCTCTAAAGGTCCCTTCCAACCTAAGCCATTCTGTGATTCTATTCTGTGATCAAATAAAATAACCTTCTATGAGACCCAAATCCATTCTATGTTTAAAATTTTGAACATCAACTCTTTCTTGCTCAAAATAGAAAGTGTGCAGAGTTGCATTCTACTGTGACTGAAAAATAACATTAAAAGGACATGCCTTATATTTTTCAAGGGTCCATCTTTCTACATTGGTTGCCTAAAGACAGTTTTGGCCTCAAACCTTAGTATTTTGAAAACTTAGTAGTGTATAGAATAAGGATTATAATGTAAATAATTTTATAGTCTTTAACTTTGAAGTCACTGTACCAATTAGTATATAACATTCATTGTTTACAGAAGGTTAAATACGAAGAAAAATGAAGTTGAATATTGAATTAGCTTTCAGGATTGAAAATAAACGCTAGCTACTGGTTGTCTTTTTACTCTTATAAGGCTTGGAATGTTTTCCAGTGCCTGTTCCATGTGTCTCTCAATAGATTACCTTAGCTATCTTTTCATCCAGTTGGCATCCTTTTCACTTTGCATTGCTGATTTATTCCCATTTCTTGTCTTTTTAGCTCCTTTTTTTTTTAAGTATAAGCCTGTCAGTGATAGACTAATTTTTTTTTTCACAGTTCTTCCCATTCTGAAAACTGAAAATCATTAAATTCCCAATATTTTTGAAAGTTTCATGTAAATACTCTGTGCATAATTTTGGTAGAGGTGAATTATTTCCTTAGTGCTCACTAACCAAACTCTTTTCTATTGCAACCTGTGTTTTAGGGTATAAAATAGTCATATGTAGGAAACTTGTAGCAAAACCAGTGAGTTTAATTTTAAAGGGCTGGAGGTTAGAAAGAGAAAAGCAAACTTTTCTTTTTGATTAACATACATAATGATTTAGATGTGTCTTCTTTAAAATTTATCCATAACAGGGTTCTCACACTTGCATCATTAAGCTTGTATGTCTATTGCTGTATAGTGTTAATTTAGGTCAATGTCACTGTCTACTTAAACATCCCCTGCACCTCTATATTAGTTTTATTAAGATATTTGTTACCTGATGCTTATAGAAGACATACTTTTGTAAAATACATGGTGCAATAGGGATGATTCTGAAAAATAATTTGTTCCAGAATATGAGAAATTAAATAAATATTTTGCTGCCTAAAACCAGGTTAACATGTTAAAGTCTATGTGCTTAAGACTGACAATTTTCCTCAAATTTTATAAATATTAATTATTATGACATTACTATTTTAACAGAGGTAGCCACAAAATCTCGACTAGAACTTATAAAAGAAAAAGCTTTAGCATTTGTTGAAGAGCTAACAATGAAAGCAGAAGAGGCTTATAAAGATCTGGAAAAGTGGCTTGGATCCAGGTTCTTGGCAGAAATGTCTAGGTAATGTATACCCATTTTTAAACAGGAACCATTTTTTTCAAACTAAACTATGCTAGTAAAGATAGTTGTTTATATAGAAGCAAATAATTTGAAAAAATTATGTAGAAAATAATAATTTAATTTCATGAACTGGAATTTAGTTTTATCTTAAATACCTTAATAGTATTAACGAATTTCTTGGATTCTTAGAAGGTTCTGCTGGCAACGGTAGAGGTAATTATCAGTTCTGCTGTTTTTCTAGACTACAGATTTAGCAGATTTATGAGCATCAGCAGACAACCAGTTATCCCATTTAGTAGAAGCCTCTATATTATTTCAGTGGCTTCTGTCACCTTAGATTGTAGGGTTATTTTCTTTCCTGGGCTTTACACATCCTGGAAAATTCCACCTACTGTTATTACCACTATGTATAGTATTTCTCAAAATAATTTCAAGGTCCATTAAAAAAAAGTTCTTCTTCACAGTTTTTCTGTCCTAGTAAATAAAATGTGCTTGGGACCACTCTATGACACCTAGCCCGTCTGGCATAGAATGGCCTATGTCCATATCGTTAAAGGATTTTAGTCTCCAATAGAAAGGTGTCACTTTGGCTTTTAGAAAATGTTTCTGGCCTCTACTAACTGAAGCATACTTGGGACAGTACTAGCTGATCCATGTCAGGGCAGGCCCAAGGTATGAGACATGAATGTAGGATGTGAAGGCTCTAACAGGCAATAGCTCCAAGAGGCTGAGCCTCTGCCTTCCAGGCCATTTTATTTGCTCTCCCAACAACAAGCACTACCAAAGACACAATATTTTCAAAACATCATATCCTTCGACCTGGTACTCCAGGTCAAACCTATGTCTAGTTGAATATTACAGACAACTGAGGTCTTTCCCTGTATAGATTGTGCTCATTACACTTGAAACAGGAGTTCATATGCCCCTCCACAATACTACTCTAGAAGGTCCTGTGTACATCTAGGGTTTAGGGGCAGAGCAGAAGACAAGGCATTGAAATAGGCTGAAGAGTGATTACAGATGGAACATGTATGCTCCACCCCTATAAAATTTATGGAATAAGGGAAGTCTCATTCTTTCATATTTTTCCATCAGGTCTCTTGTGTGGCTTAGATCTGCCTTTATATAAATTTCTTACCACAGTCAAAAGATTTCTTGCTGCCAGAGGAGTACACTTCATAATGATTTTTCTGAGTACTGAATTCACACAGAGGAATTCTAATTCTTACTTCAGGAAAGGTCTCTGAGTATCAACACATTAAAATTTGAACCTAAGTTATTAATGTTGTGTATTAAAAGTACTCGTTTTCTGCATTTACACTTTCACAGTGTTGAAAAGCTGATAGAGATTGCACGACATCATATTGAGAGTTCTAGCAAAATCCAATATGAAATTACTTTAGAAGAAACAGATTTCTTCATCAACAGTGATGTAAAAGTGATTTCTGACCCTGTTCCTTCACCACATGTTCCACACATAGAGACCTCTGGACGCGGTGCTCTAACTATTTCACAACTTACTGCACTTCATAAGCAGTTTCTACAGGTGGCACCTAAAGGTAAGAAAAATTTTTCATTTTTACTCTTAAAGGACTGTTAGTTTAAATTTAAAGCACTTTAAAATTTAAAGTAACTGCTGGGAGCTACTGAACATTAGTTACCTATATTGTTAAAGATTATACTACAGTTGAAGATCCTGCTACATATAAAAGTAAAGTCATAGTGCAGAATATTGAAAATGTGAAATACCAGACCACTTGAAAGCTTTTTATATCATTCCTGTGGGCTTTATATCCTCAAGACCACGTACTTAATATTCTTCTAACTGGTGTCTCTGTAATATGTTTTTAAGAGTGGTACGTACCATGCTTACTTTGCTTAAAGATGTAAGACTTTAACTTCATTATAAATTCATAGCTCAGTGAACACTGAAGAGATATTATTTTAAAACACATTTTTTAAAAAACACAGTATTTTCATGGAACTATTATATAAGGTCTATTATAATTATTAACTATTATATTCTTCAAGTCAATGTGTGCCAGTTGTTTTGGGTGATTTGCAAGTGTTAACTCAGATATGTATTTTTTTCCCTTTGTACATGCATTTATTGTGTGCCTACCCTCTATTTATGGGAACCTTAGGCTTAGGATGCTTGAAAAGACTTTCTTGCAGAACTTCTTACTGCTGTGTAAATGTTACAAAATAATTTAGGTAAGGCAGTTTTAAACTGAGATGAAAAGTAGTTAAACACATATTAGCAGAGGGTTTCATTACTACCAGTGTTCCATATTATAATTATAATTTTAGTATGATTGCCACTAAGACTGTGAAATACAATGTGTAAACATGTACTTAAAATTTTGGATCCAACTCTTCCAATGTAATAAGGCCACAAAGGCACAATGAAGTTGAATTTAATTCTTTATTTGGAAATGCTTTTCCTGTATATTTATGGAGAAATTCCAGTTACCTTTTGAGCATGAACCCATTTTAGGCAGAAAGATGTTTAGAGTTTTCGTTTAGAGAGATGCATATCATCTTGTCTATAGTGTGGGAGCGTGGGGGTGTGTGTAAGCATTTGAAACTCTTCTTCAGAAATTAATTTAGCAGATAGTATTACATGTATAATGCCATATGAACCTAAAAATCTGTACGTTTGTAATCATTGGATAGTGCCATAGAGGTGAAACACAGATACCAGTGTGACTGGTCATTCCACTTAAAAAGTTTTCTTTGTTTTTACATCATTTATTCATTAAGATATTTAAAACTTAAAAAAAATCTACTAATACAAACTCTAATACTCTTGTCATGTTTAACACAGAACAACTATTTTCCTTGTACCTTTGTAGTAATTAGCAAGAAGACAAATGAAATCTTTGTCTTTCTACAATATTGTCCTTTTGATAATATATTCACTAAAATTATCAAAGACGACTTGCATGGCTATCCAAAAAGGTAAGTATCTTGACCGAATAGTCACCAGACAGTAAAAGAATGCTGTTGCATGTTCTCTGGGACAATGGTAAGGAATTATTGTTTATAATAAGGTCCCAAAGAGCATTCAACAGCTTTTTTTTACTGTCTGGTCAAGATATTTACCTTTTCAGATAGCTGAATTAGGATGGGAAGCACAAGCAGTGCAAGTCATCTTTAAAATACTTCCTCCCATTCTCTTACATACTTTAAGACCCTATAAATCACATCCCAGATTTCCTAAGGCAACCACTCCCCTTCATGATAGAGACTCCACAGGAAGAGTCAAATCCTTCCTCTCCTCATCAGGGAAATTTTTCATATCCTTCTATCTTCCTTTGTTCAACAGAATGCCCAACAGAAAATACATGCCTCCTTACTAGTTAATCTCTTAGTGTACAAAAAAGAGAAAAAGACTAAAGTATCCAGCACACTGGCAGTGAAACTGTTGGACAGCAGCTCTAAAGGAGATACAAAAAAAAGTAACAAACTGAGCCCTGTCTTGGAGAACCTCTAAACAGATCAGGATTTTCTGCCAAGCATCTTAGTCTTCTAATTCTTACTCACCTGAGCAGCCTGAGCATTTGTAATGGAAATCCACACCAATAAGCACACAAGGCGTAGACAATAGGGCAACTCTAAATAGAACAGATATACCAATCTTCTGTACTACGTAAATAGCAAAATTCCTAAAGTTGTTCTGCACATGGAATATTAGGCTTATTTTTCTATAGCATTATGGAGGTTACATGAAGACGAATTTTACCTAGAAATCCAAGCAAAACAAAGGAGAAGTAATGTTGAAAGACATAACCATGTAAACAGTTTTCCCACAGGATATTTGGTAAATGTCAAAAGGATATCTTTTCAATATTTGTTTAACAAATTGCCAAAATGAAAGCAAAAAGTGGGAGTGCCAATATACTTAAAAATTGTTTGGTATTTACAAAAGAAATCTTATAAAGACTGTAAACAGTTTTGTGTTTCCTAGGAATTTAAAGTATTAAAGAACTGCTGATTCACCACAGACAACTTTGTTCTATCCTGCACACTTGGTTCTCCACGGAAGCACATTATTCACCGTTGTAAGCACCGATGGACAAAAAATACAGCCTATGCTGGACCTTCCTACTTGCTTATACAGTCTTTCATTTGATAACAAAATACTTAATTATTATTATTTTTTTTAATAATTCCAAGTGCCATTGCCCAAACTCAAGGTGGATCTGCAGTATTTGTTAATTTCACTAACTCCTTTGATCAATTTGTTAACAGTGCTTTAATATATTGCCTCAGGAACATACTTTTTTATAGGAAGAAGTGCGGCAGGCCTTAAATGCAGCTACTAACACTTTTTTTTTCTTTTCTCTTCTACAGTCTCTTTGGATGTGTTCTGTTCTTATCAACAAAATTAAACTAACCATCTATTAGATCTTGTCCCCTTTGATTCCCTTTATCACTATATTCTTCCTATGACCACATCTATTGTCAATTCAATTAGCACAGATCTGGAATGTCTCAATTTTCTTCTAAAGGTGCTTCAGAGAATGCAATTTTGGTAATGTTTTGCATTACCAAACAGATCAAAATAGATCCTATACCAGACTTTTGTTCTCCATCTCATGACTGAATTACACAAGGGAATTTTAAATTTTGTTAGTTTTTTCACAGTCATGATCCTCATGAACCATACCGGTTTGAATTATAGAACCGATTATTCATTAGAAGTAAACTTCAGTCAGGTTTAAAAAACTTATATATCCAATGCCCAAAAAATGTTTAAAATGCTTATTTATAAAACTATAAAATAATGTGCTAAGGTGTGAACTAGTAAAGCATAGAGGACAGCCTATGACCAAATTGTATTGCTGTTTCTTTTCAAATTGTAGACTTGTCAGTTGAAATTTACTGTGTTGCTAGATTTGGAACAGATAGGCATATTAAAGTATGCATCTAGGTCAGCTGAAATTTTACCTTTTTAATAGAATATTTTGTTGAATGGAACAGTCAGAATTATATGCCAACCCTGAGTAATGTCTATACATTATGCTTTCTCTTCCCAAGCACTTTTGTAGAAACAATTCAAGAGCTTA
>VZTV01116791.1:1055-15919 GCA_013400875.1 Anhinga rufa
TAATATAAATTCCCTGTTTTTATGTGAGGTCCCAGTGTGACATCCAATAACTGGGTCTAAGAATTTTCCTTAAGTTACTAAATGAGTGTACGATGGCTTTCATACCTTATGGTCTGTTTTGAGGACAAATACATTGAAATCAGGTGCTTTTAAACCACTCTCATAATCATTGTATAGGAAATAATACTTCTGTATCAGGTATTTTACATTTCCTCTAGCCTTATTTTCATGAACATACCAGTATATGAGTAATTAGGGTGGCAGAAGGAAAAACCCAAGAACTATTCACAGTCGGGGCTCAGTTTTAATTTTTAGCTTAGTTTTCTGGGTGAACAACAACAACAACAACCCCCACCTTTTTTTTTTCTCTTTTAAATCCAAATGGAAGCTCTAATACCAATTTCAATTCAAAGTGACAGGGTCTGCCTGCTCTCAGGAAAGAAGAGGTCTTTGGAAAATATGTATAGCTCCTTACTTGAGTGTGGGAGAGTCTAACAGACTCTCAGGGAGAAGTTTACTTTGTTTCCTTTGGATCTCAAACCAAGGTGTGATTCAGGGGACCAAACATATGTACAATAGATTCCTCATAGAGCAGACATAGAAAGCAAGAATACCTTCAGAAAGTTGGGAGAGAGAGAGAGGGAAGGGGTTCAGAGCACTAAATTACAAGTCAAAGTAGATGGCATGGCCATTTTCCTTCATTTTCATTGATATTAGCTGTTACTTAGAGGCCCATTTTGAGAAAACACAAAACATACAGCTTTGAATGCTCCTCGGGTGCGGGAAAGAGGGACAAATACCCTACAAAATAATCCTGCATCTGCCTTTTGGCCTGTTCCATTTTACAGCTAATCCTCAGCTGTCAGTTGTCCTCCTTGCAGCCCAGAAATACTAACACAGTTTTTCTTTTTCCCTGTGGGCACCCCTTTTTGCCAGATTTGTCCACACTGCTCCTACAATGTTCCAAGGCCGGAAATTTTCTTGAGATCAGCCCTGCTCTCTGCTGAGAAGTCTGTGGGAGAGCCACCGCTAGCAATTTGACTGCTTATGAAGCTTTAATAAGTGAAATGAGGAACAAACTGGGCCGCACTAGAAGTGGAAACAAATTCTACTAGAACTATGTGAATTTAGGTAAATTGAACCTATATTTTCAACTCCTGGGGCTTTCTGAGTACTGGACCTCAACTGCTTGGGAACCTGTAATGGGAAGAGAGCCAAGCATTTGATCATTATCAATGATTTATGAAACCCACATATTTTCCAGGCAATTATCTGAAAATACTCCTAGGCTGCTGATAGTCTTGTGCCCTTTCCTATTGTTGTTTTTATTTTAGTACAGCTAGCTTGTGCTTTCCTCAATGAAAGTTAAAAATATTAATCCATTTTCCTGACTGCCGTGCTTCTGAATTTAAAATAAATAAATCTCCAATATTTCTGATAAGACAGGCATTCTTGCTTACAAAAATCAAATATAAGGACCCATCTATTCACATTTTTATAAAGGAAAAGAGAAAAAAAAATGTGAAGGATCATCAAGAGCATGTAAATGGAGGGTATGTTTTTGGTGGGTGTGTAAACAGGGTATTTGAAGTTGCGGATTTGGTGAATTCTGAAGGACAATACAGTGCAATATTATTTTCAAAACCCCTACACAGTCATTCTGTCTGTTTTACACTACCACCATGTGCCCTTAAAGACACAGATAATACATAATGATCACCCACAGAGCTGATCTTCTGCCTTAAATTACCAAGGACTTTAGAGGGAAACAACAGAGGTGCTACAGCAGAGGGGCCAGCATGCACAAACTGTACCAGAGAATTTAAGGATAAAACCAGAGCTCAAGGGAAGCTGGAGAGCTTGTAGGTTCTTGGGTACGCAATATAGCGGGTAAGCCTCATGTTCAGGAAACTACAAAAATGCTATATTAGGAAGCTAAGCTTTACTTTTCTTTCCTTGGTAAGCTTTAGTTTGCACCTACAATTTTCAGGAGAGATTTATCCCAAAGCCTGTCAGTTGTGTTTTAGAGTATTTTTTGTTTTGGTTTTTTTTTTTTTCCTTCCTCTTCCAGCTTTCAGAACAGATTTCTAATACTGTTAGCTTTTGGGTTTGTTTTTTTTTTTAGCATTTAGTAATTATTTTCCCTTCCTCTCCCTCCACACATTTAACATGAATATATTTAAGGAATCTTCAGTCAGACAGCAAGACTGTCCATTGTTACAAGCAGTGTTTGATTTCAGATTATTAAAATTTTAGCTAAAAATATGGACATTTCACATATCTCTTTTTCCATTTCACTGTGTGGTATTTCCACCTGCAGGACACAGGGCACTGCCAGCATTTCAGAGTCTGACCTCGTGGCTGATACAGCAAGAAGGTTGTTTAGGCTGGCAAAGCAAGAAGAAAAAGCAAAACCAAACTGCATTTCCCGGTCTATTTAGGAGGGCAGGGTTTTAATGCATATTTAGTAACCAGTTAAAAAGATGGTTTATAACAAATAGATCTGCAAGTACTGACTGATAAAAAGCCCTTTCTGCATGAAGCTGAAAAATATATATTTTTTAAACTGCTAGTGTTATTACAAATATTAGAGATGGCTGACCTGTAGTTTTCTCTATGCTTTTCTTCACAGTTCATTTCTGTTTGATTTCTCTTCTTGTGATGAAATCATAGCATTTTACCAGTGACAAGCCAGAGTAATTATCATGTTATGAAAACAGACTGTAGAATAAAGTGAAATGGACAAAGAGGGAAAAATGCTCTGGGTACTTGACTGCTGTCAACAATTAACTGTTAGTCCTCATTTTTATCAGGAAAAAATTAAAATGATGTTGTCAAAGACTTCCCCAGTATGTGAAAGGTGTCCTTTAAATAAATGTGCTCATTTTAACTTCTCCTGAGGTTGTAAATCAGAAATACTATTATGTTTTTATTTACTGCCTGCTGAGGAACATAAAATAAAGATGAATTCTTGCTCCATTCCATCTTTTTGTCACACTGCATATTTTGTTTATAAACAAAAAATACCCACAATCTTTTTGTAAGAAGGCTTCATTCCAAGCAGGATACTGAAGCACACAGAGGTTGAATGTGCAGCAGCTTTTTGTAGAAATTTGCAGATACTGAAAAAAAGTCTGTTTGAATATCTTGAAAAGGAAGACCATATATAAATGATATTGTTCATTTGTTATTTATAGTATTTTGCAGAATAGAATTGTATTTCAGAAGAAGAGAGAGGAGGTATCTCTTGTTCTTAAGCCTTCTCAGTATCTGATGGGAAAAGGGGTTTCTGAATTGTTACAAAAACCATTTATAACAATTGTAAATATCCTCCAAGTACCTTGCTTATTGTATCTATTTATGCATCACGTTGAATTTGTCATGTTTTTCATCTGTTCTTCTACCTACCTAAGTATTGTTTCAGATATTCAGCACCAAGAGCAGACCTAGTGATCTAGACTTACATACTGTCAAAACATTCAGTCACCTCAGTTCAGACTTCCACCCTAGGTGTAGAACCACAGCAAGAAAGAGAAGCCTTTATGTGGATCTCAACATGACACACTTGAACAGGAATGGAAATAGGATGGGCAGTGAAAACCCTCTGATTTTCTCTGTTTTCCAGCTAAATTTATAGTATCTTGGGACCACTAGTATCAAAGAAAATCATTGGATATGACAGCTCAGTATGGACATCTGGATTAAATATTAATACATGTGGAAGACCAAAGTAAAATTTCCTTTACTTGTAAAGGAGCCAAGATTTCACCTTGATGTTCATCCTTTTCAGAGGAAAACTGTTGTGGCAATGTGTTTTATGTTATACAGATAAGTAATGTGATACAGGTCAAGGAATTTTTGTATTTTGCATTTAGCCAATGTGAAGACAAGAGGTTTCTGATTAAAAATCAGTGCAGGCAGGATCAGACTTTACAAACACAAAGGACAGACACAATTTAAGATCTGTGTCCTTTTCTGAATCTATTTTCAACCCCTAACTGCTCTATTTCTTTTTTTAAATTGTTTAAGCATTTTCTCATGGGGATTGCCATAAATTAGATATCCCAGTGTTAATTTTAGCCAAATCACATGAGAAAAAATGTAAATAGGTAAATGTAAAAAGTGTAAAATAGGTAACTATGCCTCATGCACTCCCTGGTTATTATTTTGTAATTGAATAGGCAGTTGAACAAATGGCCATAGCAGATGATGAAATAAAAAATAATAGCACTCTGCGCTTATATTGTACCTTGCATCTTCAAAGTGTTATACAAATTAGCTAATAAATGCAACAATCTTTCTAATTTCATTTTTTTGCTGAAGCACATACTGATGAAAGGCAGTGTCAACACATAGGTGACTGTCACCAGGCATATGGTCTGTATCGGTGTTAACTAAGTAAGATGTAGTAGAAAATGATACAAAGATGTAGTGTAAAGGCAGCAGACTAAAAATTTTGTGGCCTATTTTTGGTTTTGTTTCAATTTAACTACTAAAAATATCCAAGGAAACAGTTACAGAGCAAGGGCATTCATGTAGTTTGTGGAATGGAGTATGCAGACTGGATGTCAGTATTTAGAACAGAAATTATCGGCTTGTTAATTTTTTTTTAAAACTTAACTCTGTCTACATTTTTTTCTACAAACCTTGTCAGTTATAACTAGGGGCCCAAATTCAGAAAAGAATTAGTCTGTTGCTTTTCTTTTCATTTGGAAACACTCATTTAGCATCTGAGCTTCCCTGTGTGCTCCCTTATGCTGCTCCCTTATAGCTATTGAAAGAAAAAAAAAATCATTGTAGTGATCAGAACTGCTGTATCATCAGTAACATGGACAGTGTAGAGCTGTTCTCACATAAAACTCCTGTTGATGTAAACAAGAGTTTTGGGCTTAACTGACTGATGTACCTGAAACTGTACGGTTATCAACCTTATGTGAGTACAAGAACAGCAGCAAATTTAAGGGTCAAATTAACCAGTAGATTCTGACTGCTTTGCATTGCTACAGTGGTACAAAACAAGGATTAAGCTGGCTTTGTAACAAGAGAGTTAAAACAATTCTATTCATAGTGTCTAAGACCATCTAGGTTTGCTGTGATCATCAAGTTTGACCTTCTGTGCCACACAGACCTTAGAATTTTATGAAGTGACTCCTGCATCGAACCTATTAGGGTTGCTGCACATTTTCTAGAGCAGCACATACAGGTCAAACTGACCCAGATAATCCTATGAAGTAGTATGAAGAGTCATTTAACCCCTTCCATTCAGATTCTATTTGCCTTGCATATAGCTGTGCAGTGCTAACAACTGCAGAGGCTAGGATCTGACTTTCAGGTTCAGTGCTAGTTTCAAACAGTGATGCCAAAACTAGAAGTTCTTTTGTATGTTGGTAACAAGCAAATATCTCTTTTAAATCTTCTATCATGTAATACTGTGCAAAAGGTATTCATATCAGTGGCATTGATGGGGAAATGGTGGCATCAGAGGATTCAGTCTTTGCTAAAAGACCTGATTTCATACCAATAGTCACATGCTAGCTGTGCCACACTCCAAGGTGGCTAAATGCATGAAAATGCTGCTCCTGAAGCTGTATAGCCATATAGGATTGTGTCATCTATTTCCAGTCCATTTCAGAGCGCAGCCTTGTTACCATGTTACCTATGCTAACAAACAGGTCTCAGGAGCTCTGGGACAGAAGCTGTTTTCCACCCTGCAGTGATTTACATAGACACAGTTTCACTTTCCAGGGGAAGGAATAGAAATTTTACCAATCCATCTCCTGTTTAATTTTTATTTCCTCTACACCATATTAGTCAAAATTGAAACTTCTAGGCACAGTCTGGGTGTGAATCAGTCAAAACCATCTCTCCCTGGAGCTTGGAAAAGAAGTGGAATACATTATTTCATTTTTATTATTATTTTTATATGTTTTTATTAATATTTTTATGAGAAATGCCAGTGTCTAATTAATGAAGCTGTGAGGAAGAAACAAAAAATAAAATACCAAATTTCAGACAATGTTTTCTTATTGTCGAGGTTTAGCCCCAGTCAGCAACTAAGCACCTCGCAGCCAGTTGCTCACTCCCCTCTGGTGGGATGGGGGAGAGAATTGGAAGAGTAAAAGTCAGGAAACTCCCGGGTTGAGATAAAGACAGTTTAATAGGTAAAGCAAAAGCTGTTCACGCAAGCAAAGAATCACTACTTGCCATCAGCAGACAGGTGTTCAGCCATCTCCAGGAAAGTAGGGCTCCATCAAGTGTAACAGTTACTTGGGAAGACAAACACCATCACTCCCAGCATTCCCCCCTTCCTTCTTTATATACTGAGCATGACATCATATGGTGTGGAATATCCCTTTGGTCAGTTGGGGTCAGCTGTCCCGGCTGTGTCCCCTCCCAGCTTCTTGTGCACCCGGCAAAGCATGGGGAGCTGAAAAAGTCCTTGACTAGTGTTGCTACTTAGCAACAACTAAAACATCTCTGCATTATCACCATTGTTTCCAGCACAAATTCAAAGCATAGCCCCATACTAGCTACTATTAAGAAAATTAACTCTATTCCAGCTGAAATCAGGACAATTATACTATTGAATGTACTGGAATTGCAGGTAGTAATGTAAGATGAAAAGCCATTGAAAACTGAACCATCAGAATCCATCAGAAACACTTGTTTTAAATGTTTTCCTGTTCACTAAATTCTGTACAAGTCTTGTGAGTGTTCAGTAATCTTCACTGTTTGAAATTTATGTTGTGCTTGCCTTCTGTTTACACTTTGGGCTACCAAATTTACCATAAAAAGCTTCAGTGAAAGTGTAACATCTCTTTTGAATTTGGCACATTTTAACCATTTCTTCAGTTGGTGTGCAGACAACACAGACAGTGAAGTGATTACTCTAGGCTTGCTTACAAAAGAAATCAGTATTTCTGAGTAGGGAATTTTGGCTTACATGTTTATGTTGGTTGTACAGGCATATATTTAAGCAGTCTATCATATAATTTCCATTTCTGTAATCCATCTAGTTAGCCCTCCATTATTGCAGATGACACCAAGTTGGGTGGGAGTGATGATCTGCTCGAGGGCAGGAAGGCTCTGCAGAGGGACCTGGACAGGCTGGATTGATGGGCTGAGGTCAATTGTATGAGGTTTAACAAGGCCAAGTGCCAGGTCCTGCACTTGGGTCACAACAAGCCCATGCAACGCTACAGGCTTGGGGAGGAGTGGCTGAAAAGCTGCCCGGCAGAGAAGGACCTGGGGGTGTTGGTCGACAGCTGGCTGAGCATGAGCCAGCAGTGTGCCCAGGTGGCCAAGAAGGCCAACAGCATCCTGGCTTGTATCAGGAACAGTGTGGCCAGCAGGAGTAGGGCAGGGATGGTGCCCCTGTACTCGGCACTGGTGAGGCCGCACCTCGAATCCCGTGTTCAGTTTTGGGCCCCTCACTACAAGAAGGACACTGAGGTGCTGGAGCGTGTCCAGAGAAGGGCAACAAAGCTGGTGAAGGGTCTGGAGAACAAGTCCGATGAGGAGAGGTTGAGGGAGCTGGGGTTGTTTAGCCTGGAGAAGAGGAGGCTGAGGAGAGACCTTGTTGCTCTCTACAACTATCTGAAAGGAGGTTGTAGTGAGGTGAGTGTTGGTCTCTTCTCCCAAGGTACTAGCAATAGAACAAGAGGAAATGGCTTCAAGCTGCATCAGGGGAGGTTTAGATTGGATATTAGGAAGAATTTCTTTACTGGAAGAATCTTAATGATTCTATGATTCCATGAGTTATACCTTTTGGAAATGGCCACCATTGAAATATACTGCTAATGACAGTTTAATTGTTCTTTAAGCCTAGCTACTTGGATATCTTTAGGGACCTGAGTAGGGAATCTTGTTATCTTTCTGAGATTTTATTTTATTTCTCTCCGATAGGAGGTTCATGAAAGTTCTGAAAAATTCCTGTTGGAACCAAGGGAACTGGAGTCAGGGAGTCAGATCTGGCAGTAGGGATCCCTACTTACTGAAATGTTTTACTGACACCTCTAAAATGCTCTGCACTGCAGCCCTCCTTGTCACATTTGAAAGTGGTAGAACAGATTTTTCAGTAATGAAAATCCATTTGTAAAATGTCGCAATGTTGTAATTGGCCATCTCCAAAAAGTAAATATATGTCTTAAGTGTCTTATGTGAATCACTTGGTTCAGAGAGTATTAATATATGTATTTGATATATGTAAAAATTATTCAAATATAAGGAGATATAACAGGTATCCAAAAGTAATTCTGCTATAAAACTACAAGCAGAAAGGAAGTAAGATGCATGCATAGCAAGCTCTTTGCTGCTCAACCACATTCCTTTGTAAAAAGATGCAAGTGTTCGCCACATGAGAACAGAAAAAAATGAATTTTTTTGAGACCATGCTCTATATCTGCAAAGAATGTAATGCAATGTACATGTGCACATCTGTTATACATTGAAGTATTTTTACTATCAACTTTAAGGAATGTAAGAAGATAAAAGGACTATAGCTAAAAAGGGAGAAATGGGCTTACATGAAAAAAGACATGAAGGTTTTCTGCTTTCAGTGAATGTGCTAATCAGTTCTGAAACTAGTGAAAAAGTAGGGTCATTTCAGGAAGGTGAATGCAGAGGGTAGCTTCTGTTGACTGTACCAACTTCACAGATCTTCAGCTGAAGTGACTCAATTCTGAAACTGGAGACCTTTTCTTGTAGACAGGTTGAGAATCAGCAGGCAGGAAGGATCTGATGACTCCTTCCTGGAAATCTATTAAAAGTCATATAATTTTTTCTGGAAGCCCTCCTACTTTCCCCCAGTGTTCATTGGTTTTAGTTTTTGAGGCTTAATATGCTTCTCACCATTACCTGAAAAGACACACTGTAGACAAAAGAATATCAAAGAAAGGACAGGGACTGTTCCTTCTAAGGAACATAATATTCTCCCACATATGCATGGCCAGTGCCAGAAATGGTACTTTGATTTAAAAGTTAAAGTATGATTGATTACTATAAAATTGCAAAAATTCTTTGTCACAAATTAGAACCTTAGTGAAAGCCCATGACATTTGACAGGATTTTTTCCTTAAATTCAACTGATTTTGATTCAGATCCAGAGTTAAAAGGGAATATCACTAGTTTTTCATATGCTGTTCTGTCTGGACCTCCTACAACCTGTCTCAATAGAGAAAAGGGTAATTTCTAGTTCATGTCAAGAATTACTCCTACTCAGGTAACAGTATTTATTGCTCATTTTCTCTAATCCACAAAAATGTATTAATTCTAAGTAAACAACCCCAAACCACCTAGTAGAAACATACAGAGAAAAACACTCAAGGACTTAAAACTGTTTTCCAGGTGGTTTAAACAAATGAGGATAGCACAACAAACATTTCTTTGACCTATACTGTGAACATATACAGCTGAAGTCTGCAAGATATGCTAATAGAATATTCCTTGTAGCTTTCAAGTAGAAAGAGCTCCTTTCTGACCCCAGGTTTTTTACATTTTCCCATTATGTAGATTGACTGTTTTGATAGGCTAAGGTGACTGATGATAGCTGAGTCTCAAGGTGGGAATGAATCTGATTGTCTGTGAATTGGTAGAGAAATGAATACTGAAAGCAATTGTCAGTTACCTTATTGGCATGGCTTAGATGAAAATCAAATAAAACTTTGAAGCAGCTAATAATTTTAAGAATGGTCATTGAATGACAATATTGACAAAACTGAAATGATGAAGAGACCAAAATACAATTAAAAAAAAAAAAAGGAAAAAAAAAGCTGGATATTTTCTTTCTTATCAGCATCATTTTGAATGTTTAGTTCTGAGAAGAGATTAAATGAAATGATCTCTGTGGCTGTGGAAAAAATGTCGCAGGCATCAGCTACAGACTGATGTCACACAAAATAAAATGGATCTGCTTTCATAAGGAGCTCCCTTCCTTTAGGAAAGCTGTTGTACCTGTACTGTATTTCATAAGGTGTTGAGTGACAAATTCTAGTCTGTTGTAAGGCTGGCAACGTGTGAAGCAATCCTGATTTAGATACCTAAGCCCCAAAGATAAGATATGAGATAAACCCTGGTTTTCAGTGAGTATCATCATGTATAAGCCAGTGAAGAGTCCTCTGGGCTAGTATTGATTCAGAATGACATATCCATACAATATGCTGTAGATTCATGTAGGATTACCGATTTAACTTTAATACATTATTCTGAAAACTGCAATGATTTAGGAGTAATTAAACCTCAGCTGTAGGAACAGTATGGATATGTGTGTAAGGTAATCACACACTCTTCCAGTTCAATTTGCCACTGAATTTGAATCAACACCAGCCCTTTAGATAAAGATCCAATCTCAATCTTTTTGATAGATTAGTCCACAGAGAGGCAAATAATCTGTGATTCATAACCCCATCGAGTTCTTTAATGTTTTTGGAAGGCCAAGTGTAAAATTATAATGGGATACTCAATATTGAAAGGCTAGTTAAAGAATTTTATGGTGTTGGAAAAAACACTGAATGCAATAACAAATGTTTAAAATAAAAGCTATTTTAATTGGTTTACCAAGATGTTATGAAAATGCAAGCAAGGCACTGCACTCTTAAAGTGCTTCTACCCAGCAACAGATCCTCACTCTCTACTTAGTAAGTTAATGAAATTCATGCTAAATAACTTGTACTATCTGAGAGACAGAGCTTGGGTTTAAGAGGGGAAAGAGCTATTGTAGCTAATGCTGAAAGCCTGTGTTGTTTTAAGGTTAATACATTTGTTGGAGCAGAATTTTTGCTTATGAAAATTGCTAGAACCGTTAACACATCTGCTAAATAGGGAACAATATTTGCTAGCAGAATGTGGAATTTAATGGTAATAACTGCGGTGAATTACTGTGCACTAGAATATCTTCCAAGTCTTGTATCTTTCATCACACACCTTTTTGTGCTCAGTAATCCCTAAACTTACATAATACAGAGAAAATGGCATTCAAAGTGATCTTTATGAACGTTTTTTGTGTTTCATAGCTTGAAGATAAGAGCTTCTGTCTGCTGTGGAAAGTCTCTGTCAACAGAATCTGCTTGATCAAAGCATCCTTTGTCAGTTATTAGTAGAAGGAGTGAAAATCCACTAAATTGTGATTCTCTGTTATCATCTGTAGCATTTTCAGCTTGCAGCTTTTGCAATTTTCATGCTTCCCAAATTGTAACAATAGTTTAACATTTCAAATATGTTTTTGGCATGCAGCTAGGAGAATATTAGGGGAATTATTTGTTTCTTTTCTTTGGAAAACAATTGAGATTACTTTTTTTCCCCCTCTGCAACATATTTCTGCTGCTGCTTGTTCTGTTCTCCATCATTTCTGGACTTCTAATGCATGCCAAAATGAGCCATTAGCCATCATAGCTGAATGGGTCCCTGCTTAGCCTTTCTGGTAAAATAAGCTACCGTCGCATGCAGAACACTAGCCAAAGCAAAATAAGAAAAACTGAAACTAAATCACTCTTTCATTGTGAAAGCAAATGGTTCCTGTAGACAAAACTGAAAGGCACAAAGACAGTAAGACATGAGGTAATGTTGGACTCATTCGTCCACCTGCTCCTGTGAAAAGTGACTTTCCAGTATCCTCTCTCTTATCTCCTGTTATTCCTTCTTCACTTAAAAAATCCTAATATATCATATTTCCCCCTTACTGTTTCCAATATTTTTAAACAATTGAATCACTCAAGTGACTGATTTCCTCCACTATGTCTTATTAGGTAATTGAGTTAAATTGATTCAAAATAAAGTGACACACTTTATTTCACAATGATTGGTTTGAATCAACATTTGCCTTTTTTTCCATTGCCTCTTCATCATAAGCTTTTTCTCTCTAATGTTCTCAGAGTTCTTTTATTGTCTTTAGTAAGGCAAGCAGTGAGCATAAGCATTGTTCAGATATATCTGTGTCAGAACTCTTGTGCTCCTATATGATGATTAGAGCTGTTTTAAAAATTCTAATTACTTTCACATCACTAAAGAAAAATCTCCATTTTTTTTTCAAATTGTCTAGGATGATTTTCAGAGAAAAAAAAAGAGATGGAACTAAAAAGACTGAAAAATATGCAGAAGCTCAAAAATATTCGTCATAGAATAAAATCAGATTTTGTGAGTTTTCTCAAAAGACACCTATCACATTATAAAAAAACCCGCTTCATTTTTAGGGGATAATTGAAAACATATAGGGGAAAATGAGAGAAAAATTAGTTCATTTTTTCTATTGAAAAACTGGGAAAGATAGTGACCAAAGTAAAACAAAAAAAATTCTTGAAGGCATATCATAAAAAATATTTTGACACAAAGCATTCAATCAAGGCTTTCTGTAATGTATTTCTTTGTGTTTATGATTCACTGATTAACACTTTAAACCATTGTGAGCTTTAAACTTGAGTAATAAGACCAAATGTCTGAAAATGTAAGGATAGATGACAGTAAAGAGATTCCAGATGAATCCCTGAACTTCAGTGCTTTATTAACATATCAGTTATATTATCCCTGACATGAAATTGCACTAGATGATACTCTTCAGGAAATAAATAGCAAGCCTGAAACCTATGTAACTGTGACACTTCCTCTTCTGATAGCTGTTGGCAACAGCAGGTTACTTTACTAATAGGAAAAGTGTATTTCTAAAATGTCAGTGATTGCAATCAGATTTTCTTTGAATGTATTTGCTTAATATAGCAATGAAAAAAAAAAAGGAAGAAAATCTGTTTTTCTTTTCTCTTTCGTCTGAACTTATCCCAGTATCATTAGAAAAATACCAATGCTTCATTGGTTCGGTTGCTCAACCAGATTAATGTTCCAGTACTTTTTCCTGGAGAATAGATCTAGACTTGTACATTGTAATATAGCTAATGATCCATTCCTAGTCTTCCTATTGTTGGAAGATTGCTATTTATAATTTCTTATAAGCACAACGTGCATTTTAAAGAATATTACCAAGGGGGAGAATGTTACTGATGCTAATTCTTTAATATTCAAATAATAAAACTATTCCAGTCACCACGGCTACAGTAATATTAACTTGTGCAAATAAAAAAAAATCAGTACTTTAAAAATATATAATCACTGTCTATCTTGTGATTTTGCTTTCCCATATTTTAATTTTTCTTACAATATTGGGAGATTAAATATATTTCATACTAAAGCTCTTAAAATCCAATAAGTTACTTTTATGCATGTAAGAGTATTGGTATGTACACAATTTAGGTTGAAATGAAGGGGCATCTAGGTTTGTTATCTCCTGAATTAAATTAGTATCCATCAGTACTAACTTCACCAAAATAATTTTTCCATGAACTGGCATAAAGAAGTACAGAATTTATTCTAGAATGCATATGTCAAGTTAAAAGCTTTGGAAAGTATAGCTCAAATTAAAGGGTTTGGAAGACCTTTATGAGTAATGGTTACCATCATGAGTGACTTCAATTTGGTTTTGCTCCACAGAGAAAACTTCTTTAAATTCATAGAGACATTCCTATGAATGAAGAACGAGGGCATGGATAAATATTTCTTTTTATAGTTATATGACCTAGCTTTTATTCTTGTGTATGTAACACTGATAGTCTGGGAGATGCTGTGTAATTATAAGGATTGTTTACCCAGCAGTGAAGATCAATGAATCAGAATGTCTATTCTCCACAGAACAGGAAGACTGTAGATAGGAATATATGGAAGACAGCCAAAAATAAAGCCAAGAGGAGGTTCAATACAACAGTTGCTAGGCATATCAGGTATCAAATAAATGCCACCTTCATATTCATTTGTGTAAAATGAACATTTTCCTGATGCTGGTCAAGAAGGATTTGTCTTTTGTTTTGGGAGTTTCTGGGTAGCTTTGTTTCTAGATCCCTTTCCCTGAAGCAAGCAAGGATACTGAAATGATCATCCTATAATCCCATTAGATTGTCGTGTTTCTGCTGTGGATTTTGGAATGAAACAAAGCAGAAACTATCATATAAATATTGCTGATGTGTGAGCAAGTACCAGCCACAAACCAAGGATTTACTTGTGCTGAAACATGCCCAGCAAAGACAAAGTCATCATTGGTTCTAACCCTTTTAGGTTTGTAACTCTACCTTTTACAACTTTCTTATGACCACTGCTATTATTGATGCTATTTTCCCATATTGTCTGCTTTTTTTGAACACATCAAACCTCAAAGGGCAGTTGTCTTGAGGAGATAATAAAGCAATGTGATGCAAGCAGGAAAAACATGGAATATGAAAGCAATAGTGGCATGACAAACTCCTATTGGATCAAAGTTAAAGAGGCAGATTGCCCTTAGGACAAGGGCACACTTGAAAAATGACATACTTTGTAAATGGGGTGGAAAAAATATAAATAAAAACCCCCAGCGTTTGGTAAATAAATGCAAAATGCAGAGAAGTCTGGTTGGTGGTGTGACTGATGGAAGAAAAGGATCTGATCAGGCCTCTGAATTACTAGGGTGAAATAGAGAATATGAATTCTGTTAACAAATAATTCATAGAACATGTTTGGGAGCTTCACATGTTCATAGGGATTTAGAAACGTAGAACTGTGAAACATAGAAACAGAACTGTGTTGCAAAGGCTGAGGTCTGTAACTGTAGAAATGTAGGGCTGGAAGAGACTCCTGGAGGTCATCTAGACCATTTTTCTGTAGGAGGCAGAATCAGTCATACCCAGATCACCCTAGTAACATTTGCATAATTTTCTTAATTATACATAATATGTCTGGCGAAGGAGATTCTACAGCCACCCTGGGTAGCTGTTCATGACTTTCATTGTTGTCATAATTAGAATGCTTTCCCTAATACTAGCTTCATTCTGGTTTGTCTTAATGATGACAATTTATTT
>VZTV01116797.1:1636-29243 GCA_013400875.1 Anhinga rufa
GGCGGGGGGGGGGGGGGGGGCGGGCGGAGGCTGCGGGCACTGCGGGCACTGCGGGAGCAGCGGGACGGCTCAGGGCCCCGAGCACCCTCCTACGGCCCGCCCGGGTTAATCCCGTCCCCACGGGGGAAGCGGCGAGCGGGTCGCAGAACCACGCACTCGCTTAAGTCGGAAAAGGCCTTTCAGACCATCTGAGCCCAACTGTAAGCAGGTCCCTCCTTCAGAGGGTGAAGCCAGGCTCGTCTGGTCCTTTTTGGCTCCACCGGGACCTACCCCCGAGGGGTCCCCGGACCCCCCCTCCGAGCCCCCCAGCTACAGCAGCAGCTTCTGCAGGCTGCCCCTGGGCAGAGCAGCTGGGAGATGAGCTGAGAGGTTCCCCCTCGCTGATCTGCATTTGTTTTAAGGTCTCTTTCATGTACTCTTTGAGGCTCGTTTCCTGTTCTTTGTAGAAAACAATGCTCCCCCCTCCCCGCCCGTCCCAGGGTGGCTTTATCTCCCCTCCCGTGGGCTGCCCTCCCTCGGGAGCTGGGCTTTATGTTTGTCTTAAAATACAAAAACCCTGCTCTGATTTAACGGAATTGATTTTAAAGCTGCGTCTGGTATTTGATGTCTGGTAGATGCATTTAAACTGATCTAGATTTTCTATGTTTGGGCAGATTAACGTGAAGCTGGTAATTTACTGAGCAAGGGACAGCAACTGGAAGGCTGCGCCGTAAATGCTGACAGGGGTTGAAATTCAGGTCTGGAGCTTTTCACGCAAGCTGGAGCACAGATGCTCGGAATAGCGTCTTATCTGTCTGTTATATAACACAATATTATCTGCTTGCATTTTGCATTGCTTTAACTACTTCGTTCCTAGCCCAGTGCCTCCTGAGAGTGAGTTCTGTATAAACGGGCTGCCACCGCTCGCTGCGCCGCGCTTTCCTGTCCTCAAAACCGGGGCGCGATTCCCCCAGATCTCCTGGCGGCTGTAGATCCCCAGCGGCCGGCCCTGCTGGGACATACTGGGATCCGGCCACAGGAGAGCGATGGGTGCATCAAATCAGCTGCACCAGCTTCTGCTGCGGGAGCCGGCAGCCGCACAAGCCCCCAGCGAGAGCTGCTCCCTGCCTGGCTGAGCTGTTCCACCAAGGCGACTTGCTCCAGGGGCCGTCGGGGCGCTTTGGGGCTACCCAGTGATCTCCCGTAGCTGGAAGATGTGCTGAAGGTTTGTAAGCCATGCAGGCATCGACTGGGGGACCAAAAAACCCACGCGCGCCCCAACAACCCCCAAGGAGGAGGCAAATAAAGTCAGCCCAGTCCTCGGTAGCCTTTAGAAGAAATTCCCATGATTTTTGTTCGTTTCGCTGGTGGAAATCGGGGACCTAAAGCTTGCAGGACCTGAAGTGCTGGCCCCCGGGACCTCCTCGCCCTGCCTCCCGGCCGGGTCCTGCCCCGCCGCCTCCCCGCTGCAGGCCCGCTCCGGCGCCGGCAGAGGGAAGCATCCCCCCGGCGATGCGGGAGCCGTGCCCCGCAGCCCGGCCGGAGCCTCTTGGAGGCGGGAGCCCGGCCCCGAAGGGTCCTGGGGAGGCCCCGGGGCAGGGGGGGGGAGTGGGAGCAGGAGCAAACACCTCTGCAAGAAGGAGCGGTTTCCTGGAGGTCATCTCCAGGCGTGTGGAGGAGAAGAGGGTTATCAGAAGCAGCTGGATGGCAGCACCCCCTTCTGCCGTATCAGCCGCTCCTCCCAGCTTGGGGCCATCGGCGAACTTGCTGAGGCTGCACTCCATCCCTTCATGGATCCCCTTCCCTGGGGGACTCCACTGGTCACCGGCCTCCAACCAGGCTCTGCCCCGCTGATGACAACTCTCTGGGTCCTGTTGTTGAGCCAGTTCTCCATCCACCTCACTGTCCACTCATCCCACCCACACTTCCTTAGCTTGGCTGTGAGGATGTTATGGGAGACAGTGTCGAATGCCTTGCTGAAGTCAAGGTAAACAACACCCACTGCTCTCCCTTCATCGACCCAGCCAGTCACCCCATCATAGAAGGCCTCCAGGTTGGTCAAGCATGATCTCCCCCTGGTGAATCCATGCTGACTGCTTCTGATAACCTTCTTTTCCTCTGCATGCCTGGAGATGACCTCCAGGATGAGCCGCTCCATCACCTTTCTGGGGATGGAGGTGAGGCTGACTGGCCTGGAGTTTCCCGGGTCCTCCTTCTTGCCCTTTTTGAAGACTGGAGTGACATTTGCCTTCCTCCAGCCTTCAGGCACCTCTCCTCTCCTCCACGACCTTTCAAAGATGATGGAGAGAGGCTCAGCAAGAACTTCTGCCAGCTCCCTCAGCACTCGTGGGTGAATCCCATCAGGGCCCGTGGATTTCCGAGGATCCAGGTTGCTTAGGTGATCTCTGACCCAATCCTCCTCAACCAAGGGCAAGTCCTCCTTTCTCCAGATTCTCTCTCTCTCCTCAGGGGGCTGGGATGCCGGAGGGCCAGCCTTAGCAGTGAAGACCGAAGCAAAGAAGGCATTCAGTAACTCTGCCTTCTCTGCATCCTGCATCACCAGGGCCCTCGCCTCGTTCAGCAGCAGACCCACTGTATCCCCCATCTTTCTTTTACTGCTGATGTAAATTTAATATTTTATCAGCCAGTCAGTGATTGAAAAAGAAAATCCAACCATATTCCCTGGAACATACCTGCCGTGTCCTGTCCCTCATGGCAGCCTGTAGCTGGCTTGAAACACCCAGGCAGCAGGCGGGTTCCTTCGGACTCACTGAATATGGAGTTCTTTATCCCAGTCCAGGGGCTCCTCAGCCCGGGATGGCTTGTTCTCTCTGCTCTGCGGTAATTAGCTTTGCCCTGCAGTAATTAGCTGTGCATACTGGCAGCTTTATGCCAGCGTAACCATAAAACAACACCCAGGTCCTATCTCAAAGCAGATCTGGAGGCACCTTGCAGATCGCTGTTCAAACTTCCTGATAGGGAAGCGGAGCCGTGTAGCGGGGACAGTATTTACCCACCATCAACCTCTAGAGAGCCAGAGCCCTTCGGAGCAGCTTCTTAATGGCCTCAGGCTGCGCCAGGGGAGGGTATTGGGGAAATGTCTGACAGAGCGGTCAGGCCCTGGCACAGGCTGCCCAGAGCGGTGGGGGAGTCACCGTCCCTGGGGTGTTCAAACACCGTGCAGACGTGGCACTTCAGGGCATGGCTTGGGAGGCCTGGGGGTGTTGGGGTGAGGGTTGGACTTGGTGATCCTGGAGGTCTTGTCCAACCCTAATGATTCTGTGATTCTATGATTCTCCCAGCAAATACACTCAGCATCATTTCCACCGCAATCAGAGCCTTGGAAACACAGGGTGGGAATGGGCCCGGCTATGGCCCCAGGGAGAAGAGAGAGGGGCAGTGGGGATGTACCCAGGCTGGGATCTGGAGAGACGGGGCTGCCTTCGGCCAGGCGGGCACTGTCCCCACCTCACCCCACATGAAGACTTGCCACCCCCAAGCTGCCCCAGCACCCCCCAGGCTGTCCACAATACTTGGTAAAAAAAGGAGGAGGGTGGTGGATAATCACTGTTTTTACCATCTCTGCAATATCTCCCAGCTCAGCTGGCCCCAGAGATACCAGCGCCAGGAATTATCATCACGGCTGTCACCGCTTTGTGCTACCGCGGGATTTTGGATCCCGTGTAAAAGAGCCAACACCCAGAGAGACCACAGAGAAAACCTCTCCCAAAGAGTGTGCAAAAGGCATGCGGCACAGTTGGGAAATGGACTTCAGGTGCCTCAGGCCCCAAGATGCACCCCTGATGTTAGGGTTAAGTCATGCTGGAAGGACACCTCCAGGCAACCCCCTGAAACACCCCTCATCCCCCCAAGAGCTTCAGTCCAGAAGGACTTACGGCTCGTGCAAGCAAACAGACACAAAGTCTATGTGTACGATTCTCAAATGCTGCTGCTCTTTGCTTCAGATCTCTAAAATACGCAGTTGAAACAACACCCGCCTCCTCCTTCGGAATATCACCAAGACCCTGTCCTGTCCCTGCACCATTTTCCTGCTACCTGGATTACGCTTCAGCCGCATCAGGTCTCAGCCAGCTCAGGACATTTCTGTGCAGTGTGGGCATCGATGGGTGGACCCTGAAGTCTCTCCCTTCTCTCGCCCAGGCTTACACACCTCGCCACCGCCCAGCTCGGATGCTGCAAAACTTCCAGGCTTCAAAATCCTGCCCCTCCACCTATTTGTCTTGTCTGGAGAATTTCTGTGAACAGGATTTTTCGGTTTGTTACCACACCGCCGCTCAGTCACAGCTACACTTGCCCCTAATTTGCAAAGTTTGTGCTAATATTCTGGGTACTCGCAGGAGTAACATCGCAGTAAGAGCATCCTCAGATGAACTGGAGTTCACCCTCATCACCTCCGCCATGCCGGAGCATGAGGGGGGCTGCTGTGCTCCGCTCACTGTCTGCTCTGAGATTTCAGGACATGAAAACAGGATTTGGGTAACAGCCCTTTGGGAAATAGTCGCACAGGTGCCACGGGGAAAGGCGTGCTGCAGGTGGGATGGCCCTGTCCCCAGTTCCCACCCCAGTTTCCCAGTCTCAGGCAGGGCTGTGCTGGGGAGATAAGCAAGGACCTAGCCTGGAGGCTGTGTTCCCAGAGCAGCCTCCTCCTCGGCAGTTGTGCAACCCACTCTCCCCCCCTGCAAAGGGTGTGGGCAGAAACCCTCGCAGACGGGTGCTGCTTGGGGTGCAGCTGAGCTTAGGAAACAGCCCCGCACCGGCTCCGAAGCAAGGGAGAGCTCTGCCGGCTCCCTCCCTGGCGCCACGCCGGGCGGCACATGGTCCAGCCTCACACACCCCGGCTGCGGCCGCGTGACGGCACGGCGTCGGCCCCTCGTGTGCCCCACGTGCCTCGGGTGACGGGACGGGGCGATGGATCGGGCCGGAGGCAGGCAGGGCCGATTTTACACCTCAGAGCTATTTCAGAGTCAAACTCAGCCCTGATGCAAGCAGGAAATCAAGTGAATTGCACCGACCTGGGGTTATTTTGGGCCCTTCAGATTTACCTCTGAGTTGCCTACAGGCTCTTAACTCTAAGGACTAGCTGGTTTTATTATTTAGAGATGGTTTGTAGTCCCTCCGTGTTCCCAGAGAAAGCCGGAAATTAAAAAAATGAACAACTTAGTCAAGAAACAGGGAGTTATTAAATGAATAAAGGAAATGTCTGTGCTGGTGAGGGCCGGTGAGGGAAGGGATGGATGTTCGATGGAAGGCGCGTTCCCAACCAGCTTCTCCCCAGAGTCTGGCCCATCAGTTGCCCATGTTTGGTGGACCCTGGGGCAGCCGCTGGGAGAAGGGCACACACTTGCCAACAGATCAACGCTGGCACGACCCGGCAAATGGTATCAGGAGCTTCCTACGGAGTGTGCACAGAGGGGGAGCCGCCTTCAGGGATGCATCCAGCTCCGCGTTAGGGCCACCAAGAACAGGGTCTGCAGGAGAGTGGAGCGGTCTTGGTGTGAACGTGTTTTATTGTGCAGGCAGCTGCGCTCAGACCACGCTCTGGGCACGGGCACACAGACAGAGGCTGTTAAATGGCTCACAGGAGGACACAAGCGTTGCTTGTTATCTATCGGGACTGAGTCTGAATCACAAGGGATGCTCTCTGCTATGAGGGGATCTCATCTGCTTTCAGAAATAAGAGGGAGGTTTGTGCCTGGCGGTGGCTGCAGGAGGATGGGGAGGGTTTTCCTCGTGGTCTCAGAGCCCAGGCACCAAGCCAAGACTGGAGAGAGTGGGACACGGCCCCTGCACGAGCTCCTGTCGGATCTGCTGCGTGGCTGCTGGGGGAGTTTCTGTGCCCTTCGCAGGCTTTGCTATTTCAGGTGACAAACTCTTCCAAGATGTTTTTCTAGTGGTGCTTCTAAGTGTCACCGTCTCCTTGCTATAACAACTCCTCTTGTCTGCCCACGAGGCACTCACACCAAATTTCTCTTTTCAAAATAATGCACAGAGGCTGTGTTAAGTATTGGTCTCCCTTTATTTTTGTAGGCAGACAAGCTTCAAAGCTTCTGGGATGGGACGTGCTTCTTTGAACAGAGATGGGAAAATGGACAAGGCACAGGGATGTGCACTGGGAACAACTGGGTGGGACGGGGAGGTTGCAGGGAGATGCAGCGAAGGGGCCTGGAGGACTGGAGCAGGGAACAGCTACGTGTGATTTCCCACTTGTTGTGGTTTAGTTAACCCCAGCCGGCAACTGAGCCCCGCACAGCTGCCCCGGTGGGACGGGGGAGAGGATCGGAAGAGTAAAAGTGAGAAAACTCGTGGTTTGAGATAAAGACAATTTAACAGAAGAAGCAAAAGCTGTGTGCACGAGCAGAGCAAAACAAGGCATTCATTCACTGCTTCCCACGGGCAGGCGGGTGTTCAGCCATCTCCAGGAGAGCAGGGCTCCATCACGCGTAACGGTGACTGGGGAAGACAGACACCATCACTCCCAATGTCCCCCCCTTCCTTCTCCTTCCCCCAGCTCTATGTGCTGAGCATGACGCCGTATGGTGTGTGACATCCCTGGGGTCAGTTTGGGTCAGCTGTCCCGGCCGTGTCCCCCCCCAACCCCTTGTGCACCCGGCAGAGCATGGGAAGCTGAAAAAGTCCTTGACTGGTGTAAGCACTACTGAGCAACAACTAAAACATCTCCGCGTTATCAGCACTGTTTTTAGCACAGACCCAAAACACAGCCCCATACTAGCTACTATGAAGAAAATTAACTCTACCCCAGCCAAAGCCAGGACACCACTCTAGAAGTGACCCAGCTGGAGGGCACCCCGTGCAGCCATCAGGCAGCAGATGGGCAAAAGGAGGTACTTTTTCACCCAGCACTAAATTAAACTGGACCTCATTGCCATAGGATATGGCCTCAAAAAATAACCTTTAAAAGCTTGAGATAAACATATGCAGGATTGGTCTGTTCTGTCTGGTTAAACGTGATGGTCCAGGACCTCCAGCTAAGGAAGGAGTAAGTCACTGACCACCAGAAGATGGGGCAGGATCCTTGCCTGCTTGCCTTCCTTCTTATATTCCCTCCAACAGACCAATACTGCCACTGACAGGGTCAGAGGGAAACCTGTGGCCTGCCCTCTTAGGCACTTAGAGAGTTTTAACGAAGGCACTAATCCCCCAGGCTTTACCCCGTCCTTCACCATGAACCAACATGAAGCTTCTCCCTTCCTGAAACAGTGGCAGCTGCTCCTGCTCTCTGCCCAGCAGGGTGCAGGTATTAAAGAGGGGCCCAGGGGTCTCCTCTTGAGTACGCAGAGACAGCCCTGGATGACGAAGCCTCTGGTTCCCAGGGGCTGTTGCAGATTCTGCTGTTCAGTCTCTCACAGAACTTGCACAAACCATCGCTATCTCCTGCCAAAGCTTTGCGCCACTGTGAGAAAGGATTGCAACGGTAAATAAACATATTTACCTGGGTGCAAAGCACTGCGATGTAACAGTGGAACACACTTCTGCCAGCTCTGATGTAAAGGCTCAGCCCAAGCAAAAAGGAATTTTCTCTTTATCTCCTTCCATTTTCACATCTCTTCAGAGTCAAGATTCCTGCAAGTAGGAAAGGGCGAAAAGGTGCTAGATGCCGGAGTTTGGTCTGGCAAGAGGGGCCTCCCTGCGCTGTGTCTGCTAAACTCAAAACCCTCCAGGGCTCAAGGCAGCCCTCGCTGCGTCTGTGGCCTGCACTTAAGTGGGAGAGACCCGGCTGTGCTGTTACAGCACTGCCAAGGTTAAGGTGATTTTTCTCTCCTGATTTAGATAGCTTATATTTTCATCTACAAGAAGGGGAGAATGAGAAAAGTCTCTGCTTAGCCCCTGCACACCCGGCATCTCCTGCTGAGTTACATAAGCCAAAGTCTCTGCAGCGTATACACAACTGCACCAAGAGGCGCATGTGACAGATGACAGCAGTGGGAGAACTTCCTTTAATTATTACTGTTATTGCTGTTACTACTAGCAATTAAGGCATTTGTTTTAAACCTGTCTGTATTTCAAAACAAGCACGGGGTGGTCAGATTGGCAAAGATTCTTGAGTTAACTGGTATGGCATCCTGCCTGGAGTAAAGATAATAGAGTGCCTGGGTGATTGCTCAATGATGATGGATTGGTGGGGAATTTCTCTCAGACCCTAAGAGCAGCCCTCTGGGGCCTGACAAGGCTTGTGCTCTGCTCCTCCGGAGGCTGACTTGCACAAGTACCAGGGCCATGATGTTGTCAAGAGCAGGTGTTTCAGACATTTGAGACTTTAAAGCCACACCTCGCGTAGGGTGCAATCTGTCTTGGCTCTTGCTACCGATGCTTTTTGGTTGCCTGGAGCCCCTGCCCTACCTGGTGAAGAAACACAGATACTGACAGCTCTGCAGGTGTGAATGAGAGCGGGTACATTGTTCCCGGTAGGCTATACAGCAGCAATGGAGACGAATGCTTTCATTTGGCTGTGTAAAGCACATCCAGCTTTAGCATGTCTCCTGCTGCTGCTATTATTCCTTCCAGACCGCGATTTGCTAAGCAGCTTCCAAACCAAGCAGAGGACGCGATTCCTGCCCTGTGGAGCCATGAATGACAGGGATCATCTAACTGTTCAGCATTAGCAAGGCTCCCAGGTCACCTGCCTGTGTTTTTATACCTGGAAGCATGAAATTGCAGCCCTGGAGGCTAAAATCATGTACTAAAAGCAAAGGAGCTGGCAGCGGGAGGGAGCCTGTCCAGGCTGCTTTAGGGCCTTCCTGGACACGGGCAGAGCGATGCAGCGGGGCACCGGTGAGCCAAAATGCCTGGGTTCCCTTCCCGACTCGCCCACTGCCTCGCTGTGAGACTGGAGCTAAGTCATTTCGTCTCCTTCCACCCCAGGGCTCTGACTCCGGCTTGCTGAGCAAACAGCAGTGGGGATGTGGGATGCCAGCGCTCCCACCTCAGCCTCCCTGCCCTGGCTCTTTGTTACTGCCCCTCTGCTGACAGTCACAGCCCCACGCCAGCCAAGGCAGTAAAGAAAGACACGTGCCTCTGAACCACAGCTTTTCCAAATGGGCTTTTTAAAAAAAAAATCCCTCATCCTCAGCAGTTCAGGCAGAAGCCTCCATCCGAGGTGCCGCAGGCAAGGCAGGTGGGACCAGCCTCAAGTTAAGCAACTGGACTCTCCCCGACTTGCCCACCAGGGTCCCCACTTCCCTGTTTTGGTGGCACCAGCAGCAGAACTTCTTCCTCACCACGGCTCGTGAGAACACAGCTATAAAAAGCTTGCAGTTGGACCCTGAGGCTGCAGGCTCGGCTCCTGTGAAAGCCCCTGACCCTTCCACTGCCTGCTCTCAGCTGTCTCGGTGCAACATCCTCGGACCCCGCTGCCTGCCCAAGGGATGACAGAGAGGCAGAGGAGCTGGGATGAGGCTCTCCAGCTTAAAGCATGTCCCGTATTATAAAGTCTGGGATGTTGCCTGAGATGTGGGGTCTTGCAAGACGGCGTCAGTCCGAGGGAGCGGGAGGGAACAGCTGAGGGGACAGGATGAGGAACAAACTGTCCATGAGGTTGCCCTGCGGATCCTGGTGCAGACGAGATGCATTGGAGCAAGCCGAGATGTCACATGTTAGAAGAAAGGTGGAGAGGAGCCAACAAGTCTTAGCAAGGAAATGAGGACTTTGGGTGAAGCTCTGAGAGAAAGAAGTCTGAAATAGAAGGAAGATTAGGAGATTCTCTCTGGGTAACTCTCACATGAGGCCCTGTGCTCCCTGGGCACCCTCTCCTCCCCAGCCCACCCCTGTGTCAGCACCCTCAGCATCCCCAGCCCTTCTGACCACAGGCAGGAGGATGTAACCATTAGGAGGAGCTGGGAAGGAGGACTCACCAGGAAACCAGCCTCTCTCTTCATGACCTGAATGCTACTTACTGATGAATCAGGGAAGATGTGGATATATTACATCCTCCCCAGTTATTTATTCACTGTGTGGCACAGGATATATCAGTGATGCTTAGGTGCTTTGCTCATGTCAAGGATGCCAGAGGTTTTGGGGTTTTCCCAAACTCATTCTTTTCAAAGATATTCATATAGGTCAGGCATCACGTGTCTGGGCAATGATCTGTCTTATTTACAAATCCACCTCTGCCACCTTCCCTGGCTGACACTGTACCTCTCCTGCCTCCCTTCTCAGTGGGATGGGCAAGTCACCGCTTGCTTCTCACTGGGATCCCCTGGGGAACTAGGTACCTTCTTTCAGCATGCAAACTCGGACTCCTACTCGCACGGTCCTTTCAGGAGTTATAAGTTGTCATGGCTGAACCCCAGCCGGCAGCTCAGCCCCACACAGCCGCTCGCTCACTGCCCCCCAGTGGGATGGGGGAGAGGATCGGAAGGGTAAAAGTGAGAGAACTCCTGGGTTGAGATGAAGACGGTTTAACAGGTAAAGCAAAAGGCGCACACAAGCAAAGAAAACCAAGGAATTATTCACCCCTTCCCCTTGGCAGGCAGGTGTTCAGCCATCCCCAGGAAAAGAGGGCTCCACCGCACGTAATGGTGACTTGGGAAGGCAAACGTCATCACTCCAAACGTCCCCCCTTCCTTCTCCTTGCCCCAGCTCTATGTGCTGTATGGTGTGGGACATCCCTGGGGTCAGTTGGGGTCACTGTCCCGGCCGTGTCCCCCCCAACCCCTTGTGCCCCCCCAGCTACTCGCTGCTGGGGTGGGGTGAGGAGCAGCAAAGGCCTTGGCTCTGTGTGAGCCCTGCTCAGCAGGAACCAAAACATCCCTGGGTCATCATCACTGTTTCCAGCACAAATCCAGAACACAGGCCATATGAGCTACTGTGGAGAAAATTAACTCTACCCCAGCCCAAACCAGCACATAAGTGAATGAGAATCAAATTCACCCCAGACTTCCTCACCATGACAGCGCAGTGCAGCCGTCCAGGGGGTGAGAGCAGCTCTCTGGGGATTGCTTTTGATCTTCTGCTTCAGGCCACATCGTCTGTCCAGCCTTGACTTAACTGCAACTAACAGAAGCTCCACCATGTTGTATCATAAGCTGTTTCAGTGGTTAATTACCCTCTCATTTCAAAATGGATGTGGATTTGTGGCATCTTTAGGAGGTGTTGCGCAGCTCAGGTCTCCCAGGAATGCTCCTTTTTATAGAAGTACCAAAACAAATGAAAAAGCTTCCCAAAGAGCCAGTCCCCAGGGCAAATCTGAATTGTCACAGCAAAGGTTTGATCCCTACTCCTCAGGGAGCATGTGGACAGGGTCACCTTAGATCTTGGTCTGACCCTGCCCTGTGATGCTGAACATGGTGTCTCCCCTGCGCCAACAGGAAGAACTGACCAAATAACAAGCTTTTATGTTTACGAAAGCTATGTTGAATTTTTGAGAAAGTTTAATTGCTGCCAATTTTCTTGACATCTTGAAGGGGATTCAGGAGGAAAACGTTTGCAAAGCAGTCACCCTAAAGTGTCCTATTCAGCCAATTCTTTAAATAGCAAAGTAAATTAGCTAGAAGTGTGATTTGATAATACAAATATTTTGATAATAAAACAGTAGTTGGGGAAAAGTTGAATCTTGGCTCGAACTTAACCCCTGAAGACAAGGCAGCATCAGCTTGCCGCATGCTTTTTGATGAAAACTCTTTTATTGTTTTTTAACCAGCTCTGCAAGGGAGGCTCTATGGATTGGTCCCTCCCCTGGGAAAAACAGGGTTAGGATTGGGGTGTGTGCGCGTGCGCAGGTAACCTGCCTAGGGGCACACCGATGATTTCAGACTGCATTTCTACCCACTCTTCTAACCTTTCCAGCTCACGCTTCTCTGCCCTCCCTCTCTGCCCCTGCCCATTTTGGTGCACATATATAAACCCTCCAGCCAATATGTTTCCTTTGGGGGACTGGAAGGTTTGCCTGGAGGGTGCACATGGCTCTTGTCTCATCCCAACGCTTTTCCTAGAGACAGAGCAAGGGTATTTCCTGGCGGCTGCTCCTGGTGAGCTCACACCACGGGCACTCCTTCCGAGCTAGAGCGGCAGGGCAGGTTACTGCTCCAGCTTTGCTAGAAACCTTGGAGCTCCTGAGGCTTCACCTCACCGCGTGGAAGCACTGCTGGTCCATCTCCAGGGAACACAGGTAAGCCAGGCTGGGATGAGAGGCGAGCAGCAAGCCAGCAGCCACTGGGTGCTCTGGTCACTGCTTTCATTTTTCTGTTCCCTTTTTCTTCTTCTGTCTTGTGTCTCCTCCCTCCCTTCACAATCTCTTGACCGAGGTCTGTTCAGCTGGGAGATGGGATTTACCATGTTGGGTATGATTCTTTTTTTGACCCTCTGCAACCACTTGCTTTGCTGTAAAAGCATAACGCAGAGCACCAGGGATCGGGAGGGAGTGAATGTATTGCGAATGAGCACATGGAAACCCAGGATCATGAAGAGTCAGACCTCAAACCAACCTGCCTGCCGTCTATTTTATTTTTCTTCTGTAGCTATCTTCTCACCTGCTCTGGGGAACCACCCAGCCTGGATTAAAGGGAGGGCATTGTTAACATGCAATTGTAAAAGAACGGTGGAGGTTTATCCACAAGTCAGTTTATCTGGTTGGGGCAGGAGGTTACAGAAGATCTTGTTTATATCAGGGTTACATTCCTGTGTTTCCTCCCTTTAAACTTCTTCTTGGGAAGAGGAGCAGAGGAAGCTGTGGTAGCTTCACACCACTGCACAACCTACAGTAACCACTGACCTCGGTGGTGTTGCTCAGCTGACACCAGTGTAAACAGGGACTCGACTGTTTCTCTGCAAGAACATGATCAACCGATGAGTGGTTTTAAGATAAACTTTGTTTCCTTGCGTTAGACAGCTGAAAGGTTTTTCAGAGAGAAGAAAGCTCTGTTTCCCACCCCTTACTACCAGTGCCTTGGGAGCTCAGAGATGCTACTGAAGTGGTTGGTGCCACCCTGGTACCTGCTCATTCTGCAGAGCTAGAGAAGCACAGCCGGACGGGTCAGTTCAACGCTGCATCCAGGGACTTCACTGCTTAGCTCCAGGGAATTTCTGTGGCTCTTGTGTACCAAATATCCAGCTGCTAGGGTCTGGATGGTGTTTCCCATCACCTCTAAGGTTGACACCCATCTATCAGCTTCTAAAATAGCTCCAAAGTCTCAAGGATCTGAAACAAAACATTCCAAATAGGAAACTTGATCAGAACTTTTACTTTTTCAAATGAAAAAGAGAGCTGAGAAATGATGCTCACACTGAGGATAGGAAAGTCTTTAGCATGGGGAAGAAAAACAGGCAACGGGTTAGATTTTTTTTTTAGAACTGTAGCTTCTGCCACTGCCAGAGGCCAGGCTGGGGGACCTGGCGGTGGAGAGCCCACTCGAGGTGTGAAGCCTTTCACTGGGAAACCAGGACGGGGCTTGCATGGGAGCGCATTCAAAGTGAAATCACTGCCACTGAAAAGACTCCTCCCAATGCCTTTGCTCTGTGCCCCCAGGACTCCGTAACACCCAGGGTCTGTCAGCTCTAGGGCTGAGCTTGCATAAGGTGAGCTCCAGCCCTCAGGAAGATGCTGAGAAACAACTAAGGAGAGCAGAGCCAATGAGCAATAGACCCTGTGAAGCTCTCCACTCCCAAAAGGTAGCTCACAGCCCACAAAGTACAGGGAAGTCCTCTTGGCAGAAAGGTCTGAGTCATAAAGAAAGTGAAGAGAAGGGAGAAGACAGGGTGATAAGGACAGGGCTGAAATGGGGAAGCATCGTGTGGCAGTGACGACCCCTGATGAGAGACATTAATGCCATGGATGGGGCTGTGGTGACCGCTCCCAGGCTCAGAGCTCACGAACATTTCCTCGGGTGATTTATCACTCCTGCATGATGGGGAGAGAGGAAGAAATATTCTGCAATACGACGAGTGCTGGGAAGAGGATGAGTCTTTCATAGGAGGGTAAGGAAGCTGTGACTGAGCAGGCTGGTGCAATGCGAGGACACGGGCGTGCAAGGGGCAGGCAGGCAGAGCGCACTTCTCCCCTTTCCCTTTGGGTGTGCAGCACACGCCTTCCCTGGGTGCAAAACTAACCCGATTCTCTCCCTTTTGCAAAGGTGGCCCAACAATGCCGAGCATATTTTCCTACCAGAGCGCCGAAGTCGACTGGTGTGAAGGCAACTTTGAGCGCTCGACGGTCATTGCGGAGTACTACAACACCGTGAGTGCGGGCGCATCTGAAGGGCAGGCTGGGGCGCAAAGGCAGCCGGCTCCGGGCACCCAGGAGCTGCTTTTAGGAGACGAGATGGGACAACCTTGTTCTCTCTCCTCCTGCTCACTCCTTTGAACTTCCTGGTGTTGGAGGGTGCTGGTACGGGGAACATTTTCTGAGCTTCAGGTAAATCATGGGACTTTTATTGCTTACAACTGCCAGTTGCTCACAAGGCTGGGGTCAGGGGTACTTCGGGCACGTGTGGGGCTCAGTTCCCAGCGAGAAAACTCTGGCGGCGCTCCTTAGCCCAGATTTGTGAGATCCTGTTATACCAGTCCTGCAGCTCTCCTGCCAACTGGGGTAAGTCCCACACAGGGCTCATATATTCCAGCTAAATGTACAGGAGTGGCAAAATGAGACACAGCACTTGCCTGAACTGTGTCAGGCAGGTTGGGAATCCGGAACTCAAGACAGGGGAAAGCTGATGCGTGAGCCAGATTCACCTCCTGTGATCTTTTGTAATTGAGACTCCATCCAGTGCCAGTCCCTTGAATACAGCCTCCTGGCTTAAGAGTGGCTAGAAGCATCCATATCTGTCTGCAGAGGGCTCGGTAGATAACCGGTCTCTGCAAGCGTGCCCTTCTACCTCAGTGCAATTACAGGCTAGCAGGGGTGTGAGGCATGTGGATTTACAACCTTCCAAAGGCCTTGTTTACAACTTTTAGCAATTACTGTCTAACACTAGAAGTTCTTGTTCTCATGGAAATGTCTCTTCCTTTTTTTAAAAAACATTTCCTGCTTTTAATAAATTGCCTATAATAACAATAATTCCCTCACCCAAGTCCTGCAGCTCCCAAGCTCTAATTGCCCAGCCAGGGTCTCAGAGGATGCTCGGGCTGTATATAGTCACTTCTTTTTGAGACAGTTAACAAATAAAGACCAAATCCTGCTTCCCTCTGGCATCCAACTGAATGTGTTGTGCTGTTGCCTGTTCACTGGCACTGCATCCCTGTCGGATGGGCTCAGAGCTGCAGAGCAAGGCATAACTGGCAAGAAGGTACAGAAATCACTTATACTCACATCAGCATTTCAAATGTAGCTGGAGATGCCAAATGCCTCTGCGTTTTGGAGTGTCACTGGCAACACTGGAGAGGGGCTGATTTCCACAAAAAAGCAGGGTGTCTGAAAGTTATGGTTTTAATCAGAATTCATTCTGGGAATATAAATTTGCCTAACCTCCTAGTTTAGTACATAGACAGCATTTTTCAAATGCGTCTTTGGAGCCGAGATCCCATTTTCACCAGGATCCTGATTTACACCCAGACTCTAGAAGTGGCTCAGGAGCCTTAACACACCAAGAAATATCTCAGGAGCTCTCCAAAATCACTTCTGTATTTAACTTCTCTGCAGCACACTGCTAGACACCAGTTGGCGCGGTCAGACCCAAAGCCCTGTAATTCCCATAAAACATTAACTCTTAGCTGCCTGGGTTGCCTTGTGGCACAGATTTCTAAATTATGTAGCTATTCCTGAAAATCTTACCCAGGTGCTTAGTTCTGGACTGAGGTCCCTGCTAGCCACAGCCATCTCCCATGTTTCTATACCACACCACCTTCGAGGCACTGGGCTTGTCTGGATGAATTTGCAGTAGGTAGGACTGAGACACAGCTTTCCTCCAGGAGAGGAAAACTTCTTCAACACGTTTCCACACAGATGAAAACTAGTGTGATACTAAGGAACACAGGGAGATGTGGGCAGAGCAAACCTTGCATGATTTTTTCCAGCGATTAAACTAGTCCTTGTTCCTCTCTATGTATGAACACAGGGCACCTCTTTCCCAGCAGAGAAAGAGATTGGGTTTTTGTCCCTGCACTGATCCCCTTCCTGCCAGGCTCGCTTTTACCAATCCACGGAGCTCAGCAGAGTGCCTGTGCAGGCAGAGGGTACCACTTCTGCAGTTTCTGTCTTAAGATGTGATTCCTGTTTAGAAAAAGCAGCAGAGACCTAAACCTGCCTTGGCAGCTGCCTGCACCAGGGCTGGCATGTGATCTCCTGTCCAAACAAGAGGAGACAAAAGAGCAAACCCTCCTAAAAACTGCTGCTGCCTGAGCATCTGACATCTGACATCCAGCCCCAAAGGCTGCACCAGGCTCAGGGCCAGACCTTGTAACCAAAAGCTGGCAGGAGCACCACTTTACATGGGCATCACCCCTTCATCAGCCGGCACACGCTGGCTGGCATTGCCTGGCTCTCACCCCTTGCAGCAGCACCAGGGGATCCCTCTTTGTGCTCTGGGTTCTCTTGCAGGATCAGGCTCCTTGTGATGTGCCCTAAAGGGGGGACTATAGGAATCAGACCAGGCTGAGATCTGTAGCTATCCCTGCTGGCTGGCAGCATGTTGCAGATCCAGCTGGGGCTCAGGGCACTATCTCAGGTGTGATCCTAACAGCCTGGATCTCCTTCTCTCTTCTATTCATTTGTTCCCCATATTCAGACCGCTTTCTCCCTGCGGCAAGCTTTATGAGCCTTATCTCACTGGCCTGCCCTGAGATAATTATATCAATATTGACTTCGGCATCGGTTTGCCAGAGTTTTAGACTAGCTGGGAATCCAGCCAGCTCCTACCCAAGGCTCCTGCACCACTAAATCAGCAGGGCTTCCTGATGGAGCACCCCCTTCAACATCTTCTTCCCAATGCTGCCCGGCGCTCGAGCAGGGTAGTTTTGTGCCAGCAGCGGCACTGTGCTGCTGAGAATTGCTCTGTGCCAGCTGCACTCCCTCTCAGGTCTGCTTGGGTTGGATGCTTTTTATTAGAAATAAGCACCAAGGGTATGAGCAAAGAATGTAAACAGTATCTTTAAGTACCTAATAATACATGGTGGCTCATGATTGGATGCAGTTCAGCAACAAAGCACTAACTATTTATAGTGACTCAGTGACCCAGAAATTTATTGTCTTCTAGCTGTTCGTAGGAGAACAGTATTGTGCTACATGAGGGTCATCAGTCAGGGACTTGTCTTTCTACCCTCATTTCTTTCCTGAAATGACTGATCCAGGATGCTGGTAATGACACCCAAATCCTCAGCAGCCTCCCTGGCAAGGCAGCAGGAGTTCTGACACTGCTGTATATCCAGAGCTCCTGGATGCTTCATCGATCGGTGGAGATAAACCTAACTGCAGGTGCAAATTACCTAGAAATGCCCAGAGAAGCAGACACCTTCAGAGTGTGCCAGAGCCGTGGCGTGTGGCCCGGCTCTCTGCACAGGCTCAGTAACCCCGCGGCATTGCAGACACATCACTCACTCGCCTCCCCAGAAAGTCCCATGCAGGAGTACGGCAGCTCCTCGCCTGGCACTCTGCAAACACTAGACAAACAGCTGTTTCCTGCCCCAAAGCACTGGCGTGACATTGCAATGTCAGGACATGCAGCCTCATCTTCTCCTACACAAGTCTGGCTATAAGGAACTCGCTATACAGGTCTGGAGAGCCTCTGAGGTATTCACTTCTGTCTTTGGCCCTGTGGGCTCTTCTGTCAGCTAAAGCCGGTTCACTGAGCTTTAAGTGAATGAATGTACTCCGATGAGTCTTGCAGAAATCTCCCTTCACTGCAGAAAATGCCTGTCTTGAGTAAGGACCAGTGCATGCTGTGGCTGCTATTGCGCTGTTGCTGTGCTCACAGAGCCAGGCAGAGCTCTGCAAACCAGCATCTCCTGTCCCAGTCCATATCAGAGGCTTCTTCTCACGCTGTCATGGATGGAGATGCAAACAAGTTCTCTGCAGGTCTCTCTCCATCTTAGGCTGCAAAGTGCCCAGTTGCACAAGCCCTGGGGCCTTTCTCATGATCCTGCTAATGCCCCAGGATTAGAGCCATGTCGCTGATCCCAGTCTCACTTTTCTCGTAGTGAAAGAAGTGAATGTCAGTGCAGGCAGGCTTGGTTTAGGCACCTGGAGCAATAACTCACACTTGTTAGGAAGTGGGACATTGCTGTGAGCTCACATAGTGGGAAACCACAGGGATGAGTCACTCTCACAGGTCAAATCGCACCTCAGGTTCATCACCACTGTTATCTCCCTGGCATCCTGGGCAGAGGGAGCTGGTGCCTCCTGGCCAGTAGGACCCAGCTAGGTATAAGCAGAAGCTGTGCTGGGAGGACTCAGCATGAGCTGAGTCTGGAAAAACTTCCTAATGGGAGTACTGGGAGCAACACCCTCCTAACCACATTTGAGATGGAGCTTGCCACATCCTGAAGGAAAGGTATAAAACAGCACTTACAAATCAGGACTTGGATCCGACAAGTGATGAAGACCCTGTGTCCCCCACAGACGTGGTTTTGTAGAGGCTCTCCCCTAAGCTCTCAGTTTGGCTGCCCTGCAAAGAATCACTCTGTCTTTTCAGCCCTATTGGCACGGTTCCCCTGATTATCCCTCCCCTCCGATATCTGATCTTGCACATCTCATACTGAATTAATGAAGCGATAACATTGCTATCATGTAATTAATAGCACTGTTGCAATGCCCACCACAGCAGGGATTCAGACCTCTCTATACGCAATCTCAAAGTCCCGCATTTCCTCACTTTGACATGCATGCTGGCACTTGCATACCGTCACCTTTTCTGCAAGCATTTTCTCTCTTCTTGCTATCCCTGCTTGTCTTCCAAAAGCCTCTTTAACCATTTCACAGGAAAAGAAATGTTTGCAACACAGTTGTTACTTTAACACATGGTTTGGTTTCTCAATCATTTCCGAACAATTTGACCTCAAGTGTGCATGTGGGACCAGCACTTCTCTTTTCATAGCTGGAACGGGAACAGGCCTGGATTTGGCTCTGAGCACCTATAGAAAACCAATACACTTGGCCTGAGAATTGCTGTTAATGGGAGCATCAACTTGTTTCATGAAAGCCTTAATGAAATTCAAGATTAATCTCCAGGTGTTAAAGGGAATAGAGGCCTTACATTAAGTGTGAATTGTGTTTCCCTCTGGAATATGAGAGGGTGTGTTTCATACGTATGACAACATCCCTGTGATTTGCAGCCCTGTTACCATAAACTTAGATCCCATTGGACATCACAAGCCAAGCATCGATTTTGCAGCTTACCTGGTGCACGTAAGGGCTGCTGAGGGGTGAGACTCCAGCTGTGGAGGTCAGATTCCAGGCTTGGGGTCTGGGTCAGCAGCTAGCTGGAAGATGAAAGGAAAAGGATTGTCAGGGTGAGATAAAAGTCACCCTGGTGGCTTGCCAAATGGCATTTTAGCAGATGGCTCTGCCCCGCTCTTCCAAAGCCCCAAAAAGCTGTCTGGCAGGTAAAACGTAGCACCACGGCCCCAACCTTTCCCAACCCAACGAGCAAGAAAGATTTTCCCTGGGGAGACTGTGCTTCCCTATGATATCCCTTTACTGAGTTTGCAAAATCAGGTGAAAAAGCCAAGGTAAGAACCCATAGAGGGTAAGGATTATTTCAAACTTCATTCACCCGTAGCTGCAGGGTGGAGCGGGCCTGATCCAGCAGGCAGGTCCAGGCTTTGGGCACTCGCTGCTCCTCCCCAGCTCCCACGTTTTGCCCACCAGCACCTGCCATTCCCCAAAGCACTGGCACCTTCAACCAGCCCAGGCAGCAGCAACAGGCTGAACCCCAGTACCATCCCCTCCTCCCCAGACAAAACAAAGTCTGTCGATGAAGCAATTTTGCAGAGTTGGAAATCAGGGCAGAATAATTTCGCTGCATTCATTTGCTAGGTATTTTTAAAAGAGGTTTATGACTTCATATAATTACTAGTGTCCAGAATACCTCCCTCTCCAGGCCATGTGGCTTCGCACATGTCACTGCAGGAGGTCACCTCAGTTTTGTTCCCACCTACCAATGTCCTGCTGTCCTGCTGCTCTCCACTGTGCCCCCTCCCAGTTAACAATGGTTTTCCTGACTGTGGCTTGTGGTGGTGACCTAGCTCCTCACACCCACCCAGCCCCTTGCAGGGGACTGCCTGCTGGTTGAAAGGGGCAGAAGTCATCCAGGGAGTTTTCGGCAGGTCTGGGTTGACAGGAAAGAGAGACGGCTGCAAACAGAAGAGCTTTGGCAGCTTGCTTGAAGACACTGGGCAGCTGAAGCTAAACCATCACCCAAAAAGGGCACACCAGCCTATCCTGGGCTTGCTGGCCCCGGAGGTTCCTGCAGGGAGAGCACAGATGTCTGCAGCTATTGCTGTCACATCCATAGCTGGCATTCCAGTTCCAGCCTTGCTTCTCATGAAATGCCTCTGTCCTCTCCCTGTGCCAAGAGTAATACCTGCCTCCACGTGATGCTTTCCACTAGAGATCAGTATCCTCTTTGCACATGGAGATACTGAGGCACATGGTGGGATGGGACTTGCCCAGGATCATGCAATAAGCTGAATGTGCCTCTTGTTTTTCAGATCAGCAATGTAAGCTTCTTTGTCCTTTCTCCTGCCCTGCTCTACCTGAATCGGCAGTACCGTCAGCAGCGCGCCTTGCCCTTGTATTTCTTCTCTGGCCTGCTCTTCTGCGTAGGTGGGTGCCAAGGTTGTGAAAAGATCAGACAGGTTGCCAGAGTACCCAACTGTTCATTCATGATGCCTTTGGCTTTGGAGGCTGGTTCTTAGTGGCCAAAGCACAGGAGCAAGCTGGGGTGGGAAACTGAACAGCCATGTCTGTCTAAGCCCTGCAGCTCATGGTTCCTGCTGGCTGTGGATGCACAGCTTCCAGCCCAGTAAATCCCCATGGGGCTGTGTGGACTGACTCACTCAAGTGTCCATGAATGCCAAGGTCCATGCCCTGCCCTTCAGGAACGGTGTGTCTTTAGGAATAGCCCCCAAGAACTTCCCAGACCAGACGGGCTTGTGTGAGAATGGAGCTTTGCTGACACAAGCTGCCTTTGCTCCTTGCAGGTATCTTCTCCATGTACTTTCACATGACCCTGAGCTACGTGGGTCAACTCTTGGATGAGCTCTCCATCCTCTGGACACTGGCTGTGGCATATTCCTTTTGGTACCCCAGGGTTTACTTCCCCAGGTGCATCAAGAGCAGGTATGCCTCACAGGGACACAGGGTTGCAGGCTCTGAGGGGAGGGCTGGGACATTGGCATTGGTGCGTGTGACCCACAGATCCCAGCCCACAGCCCCTGCAAGGGGACAGCGTTGAGGTTACTGCTGTTTGCTTTAGGACCAGACCCTCCATCACTCAGTGGTGGATGTGCTGACAGAAGAAGAGTAAGAAACCCTCCCACAGGGAAGGGCTGTGCTGGGCTCCTGTCAACCGGAGCTGCTTGTCTTTGCAAAGCTGCAGAGGAAACTTTGCATGGAGAATTTCAAAATTAATTAGGAAATTAAATGTTCCTGAGCACTGACATTCAATTACCCATGCTGTCAAACTGTCATAGCATCCCCTGCCATCCACAGAGAACTTTCCCTGAAGGCTGATAGGGTTTCCCATAAGACAAGCTGGTCCAAGTTACCACCCCACATTTCAAAAATTGTTTGCGGGAGGGCTGGCTGGGCTAGAGGTGCTCAGCAGAAGGGGTGGGGATACTGGGTGAGCATGGACCAGCAGAAAGAGGAACCCAGCAGGGCTTTGCTCAAAGGATGGTCCCATCCTGGCAGGCTTGCTGGAGCCTTCTGAGCCAGCCCAGTTAGAGTCTTGCAAAGGCCTGCTCCAAGTCAGCTCTTCCCATGCCAAAGAGGAGGTCACCAGGAGTTCACTGTGGAGACGTGGTTGGGGGAGAGGGGACGGCACTTGGGGAGGGATTTGCATGTGAAAGGCCCCTCTGAGCCCTATTGTTGTTCAGTCAGCCCAAATCTGCATGTTTGCACGGCTCAAGCCTGCCTGCCACTGCTGGGACTCCTGCTTTGCAGCCCTCCCCTATGCGAGGCTCCCGATGCCTTTGCCTCTTGACGCTCGTCTCTGGCATCACCATGAAAGCGCACAAGTTACCTTCTGGGCTGTGCTTCCCACTCTGTCGTGGACTAAGTAGGGGGCTTTTGGCAAAGCACAGATATAAAGAGATACCCCAGCCTTCCTGCCAGGACTCCCGCAGAGGCTGAGGCCAGCCACATGCAAAGAGATTGGAGGTGCTGGAGAAGGGTTTCCTCTCTCAGGCAATGAGCAGGCAATCTCCCATCCTTATCCTTCCATACTGTGAACCCTGGGGGCACTGACACTCACTCCCAACTCCCTTTAGGAAGCATTTCTTCTGGCTGAGCGGTGTCACCACCGTGATCAGTACCTTGATGTCCTTCGTCAAGCCAGCATTGAATGCCTACGCGCTCAACTGTATCGCCTTCCACCTGCTGTACCTGACATGGCGTGAGCTGAAAAAGTAAGGAGCGGGCTGAGGGGGGTTATCTGCAGGCCCATTGCACGGTCCTGGCGGGCTCACACGTGGCAGTGACTCCGTGCACAACAGTGAATGGAGCCCGAGGCTTCATCAGCTGCATGTTGGACTATCAGCTCTGCAAAGAATTGGGGCAGCCTGGGAGGGACCCGGGAAGAGGCACAGGTAGAACTGTGGGCAGTGAGGTACCAGGAAGCCATCTGGCCCAGGTGCCATGCAGAATGGGGACAGTCAATGGGACAAGTGTATCTTCTCCTCCGCAGCTGCCATCTCTGCAGCTCTTTCCCCTTTGTGGGGGATTTGGGAACCAGTGTGGGGTTGGGAGAATCCCCCAGGATCTGGGGAGAAAGGCAGGAGTGCCCTGGCATCTCCTAGCACCATCCTCACCCACAGAAAGTCAGAAACCCCCTCTACAGAGCCACACTTCTCCAGTTCTTGTGATCTGATGAATACTCTCCAAGAAGAAACTTGCTGGGTTTTCCTCTGTTGCGTTAGCACTTACGGACAGGAACCAGCCCTCTTTAAAACTCTCTTTCCTTCCAACATGATACTCCACTCCCTCTCCCTCGCTGTGTCTTCCAGGTGCAATGACAAGAGGGTTCACCGGACGGCCGCAGCCATGGTCCTGTGCTGGGTGCTGGCCATCAGCAGCTGGATAAGCGACAGGTGGCTCTGTGGGCTCTGGCAGGCGATCAACTTCCCCTACTTCCACAGCTTCTGGTAAGGGCTCCAGCGTAGAGGCAGGAACCCCAGCCCAGCCATTTCAGGGGCTGAAGGGCCACAGCTAAGGAGAGGTGGCAGCAGGGTTGTGATACTCGAGCAGGGAGCAGCTGCATCTCTGCCCAACCCTCTCCTCCTTTCCTCTGTCGTTACTGATGCTGCTCCTCAGCCTGGCCCCCGCCCAAGGATTTGGTCCTAATCACTGCTTAATACCCCTTACCTCCTCCGCAGCAGCCAAGCAGTGTTTTGCAAGTGAAATTGTTCTGAAAGTCCCTTCAGGTAAGCAGCTTGCTTTCAAAGGGCTGCATCTGCTCCCAGGAAGCTGCATGAAGTGCAATATTCTTTATTTTAATAGCCAAACTGAAAGATGGTGATTTGCTTGGGCAAGACATTTCGGTGCCTGGCCAAGTGTGGCTGTAAGTGCAGCACACAGCGTGCATTCTCAGATTCATCCTCACAAACCGCTGGGATGACTGGAACAGATACCCAGTGCTGCTGGCTAGGCAAGGCAAGGTGGAACGGGTGGTTTTGTTTGGGGCTCAAGTCCCCTATATCACCCCATCTCCTCTGCGCAAGGAATTGTTCCGGCCCCAGCTCACAGAGCTCTTCCAGGATTTCCCCGTAGGCACAAACCCCAGAGGACCCACACTCCCCGCAGCCCTTGTGCATCACGGGATTGGGACCTTTGCCTGCCATTGCCATACCCCTTGGCTGTAGCCTCACGGTGGCAATGCCAGCCGCACACCGCTACAAGGTGCAGGAGGAGCAGATGAAGTTACCCCTGTCCAACACATGTTTTTCTGATTTCCTTGCCAGGCATGTGCTGATAGCCATGTCCCTCCTATACTGCTGCCCACTGGTCATCTACTTTGACGTCAACTACGAGATGCCATCGTTCAAGCCAAAGCTAGGATATTGGCCCAGCGACTCTTGGCCTGTCGCAGTGCCTTACATTGCCCTGGAGGAACCCCACAAGCAGTGCTAGAGCCGGTTGCCCTCAGGCATCCCTCAGGCACAGGGTGCGTGATGCACATATGTGCGTCTGCATGGGGGACACCTTGGCTGTGCGCCTGTTCCTTGGACAAGGGCAATGTGGCTAGCAGATGGGGCAGGGAGCAGCTGAGGCCTCGTGATGCCAGGCATGAAGCAGGGTGGGAGCCCACAGGTGCCTTGGAAGACTCTGCCCAGACTGGTGTCCAGGGAACCGAAGATCTCCCCCTCCAGCAGATCCCCACTGAGAAGGAGAGGGAGATGGTGCTTCTTCTGTGTCTTCTGCATTAGTCAAGCGGTAGCACCCCTTGCTGACAAGGGCACAGTAGAGAACACAGAAGCTACACTGGTGACAGCTGGCTTTGTTGGGGCTGCTCTAAGTATTATTATTAATTTTATTTATTGATGTATGTGGTCTTGGTCAGGAGAGCTGTGCATTAAAGCTATGGACACTGACTTGCACTGAGCCCCTTTCTTTCCCCTGACTGCACCACATACCCTGTTATCTGTCAGCCATTCCCACAGACAGGGTGGCCAAAGCTCTCTCTTTTAGAAAGAGAAATCCTCCTGGGTGACAGCCCAAAAGAGACCCTGCTGGCCCAGGTCCTGGGGTGCTCTACCCCTTCCTCAACCCCCAGTGGCCCTTCATTCCTCCCTGGCTCTGACAGCCTCCAATGGCCATGTGTAACCTGGAGACTCCTCTGCTCGCTGAAAGGGCTGGCTGGTGGCAGAGAGCGAGGTAAGGAGCCAGTACTTTAGAGAAACATGCCAGTACCTTTGCAAGAACAAAGAGAAGATGCAAAGCCTCAGAGACCACTGCTGTGCCACGGGTACAAAGCGATGCTTTCCAGGCTCTCCCCACAGTGTAACAGCAAAGAAGTTGCTTTCGCAGCCATGGGACACACTCTTGTTCTCTGAGCCTTGCTGCATTGAAGTGACGAGTTGAACCTTGCCGTGGGTCCGGGTCCTCGCACAACCAGCAGGGACTGTCTCTGGAGGGCACCAAGAGGCTGGCAGAGCGGCTGAGGTTGGCTCCCTGCGGCGCAGCCAGAACAAGGTAATCTCACTCCAGGGACCGCAGGCTTTTTTGGGCTCCTGTGAGTAAAGCAAAAGCAGAAGTGCTCTGGGCAGAAAGCGCTGCGCAGCATGCCACGCAGAGCCTGTGCCATGGCCCTCCCGTGGCCGCCGCTGCCCCGTGGGTCCCTCTGCAATGGTCCCCAGAGCCACTAGATGGCAAATTTGGCTCATGAACCCCGAGTAGTATTTCATCTTGGGAAAGGGATGCCTTGCCCAAGGACTGAACCCCCAGGCCTGGTCCTCCTGCCCTCTCCACCCCTCGGCACCCGGGTCAGACACTTCTCCACCAGTACAGCCACCGATGAGACACCTGCACAAGGTGCAGGACAAGGGGGACTCCGGCCTTTGTATGCCCTTGCCTCCCCGTGCCGGTGCCCATCTCCTCATCTGTTTGCCTCTTTGTCTCTCCTGCATGCCATCACTCTTGCCTCTCCCCTCATCACCCCATCTCCCTTTCGCTGACCCTCCCCGTTTCGCTCCCTCTTGCTCTCCCCCCACCTCACCCCTTCCACAGCCCATCACATTCTTCTACAGCCTATTAATAACTTCTGGGCAATTGCACCGGGTCCCCGCTGGGCTCGGCCCCTCCGCCGGCGCTGGCCCGCGCAGCCACTGAGCGCGCCGGCAGCAAGTTCAAAAGTGCAGCGGGGCTTTCACAGCCCCTCTCCCCGTCAGGGGGTGGAGGAGGCCGCTGGAAAAGAAAGGCGGCGTTGCCAGGGAGCCTGGCACAGGAAAAGGGGGTCACCTTCACCTCCGGCAGGAGCGCTGGAGATGGACAGGCGCCAGCAGCCCTGCGGGCCGGAGATGCTGAGAGAGCCACGGAGGGATGGAGGCTGGGGCGCGGGCGAGGAGGGCTAATCGGCCACCTCCAGCCGCGGAGCCGGTGTGATGCTCGGCAGAGAAACTCAGCGGCAAAATCCCCCGTGCGGTATGGTAATAAGGGAGGTGTCCCGGGCTCCGCTGCCTTGAGAACAATGTTGCTGCAGTTGAGTGACTGTAACAGGCCCTGATGACAGCCGGGGCCGCATTAAAAATGCCTATTCAAGCAGATCAAGACATTGAGAGGCCTCGTGGGGATCTGAAACCCTCAGGGATTTCTGGATGAAGCCAGAAGCTGAATCCCCAGCCCTGGGAACCTGGGGGGGGTGAGAAAAAAGAGAAAGAGAGAAAAGAAAAGAAACCCACAAAGCAGCTTTAAAAGGACTGCAGCGCCCGAGGCAGGGCCTCCTGCTCCAAGCAGGGCTGTAGCCTGAGAAAGCGAAGCAGCCCTGACACCAGTGTCTGACTGTGGTCTGGGCATCCCCCGGGCTGCACAGGGTTATCCGAGGCTGGGGTTGCACCTCCAAAAGGTCCCTGAGCTGCTGGGGATGTGCTGTCCTTCCTGCCAGGGAGCCACGGCTCCAGCTTGTCGGGCGCAGCCTGCACCGCAGAGCTGACAAACACCCCGTTAAAAGGAGCGGGGCTGTCAAAAAGGGACGAGTCAGGGCATTTTTGCCTTGAGCTGAAAGGGGTCCTGCGGAGATGACCTGCACGCCGAACGGGTAAATCTGGGGGCCCTCAGAGCGCGAAAGGCAACAGTGGCCCCTTCTCAACGCCCCCAGGCCGTGGGGAGTTCTGATGGTACCTTCTGCGCCAGGACCCTCGGCCGTGTGAGTGCCTCTCCGGGTGTAACCAGCCAGCTCGCTCAGCAGAGCGACACAGGAAAACAGGCAGGGCAGGAAGAGCTGCAAACCCCCGCGCTCAGGGATCTGAGTTAGGACTGGTCAAAATTAAACCTTTCCTTATTTTTGCCAGATGAGCCCTTACCCGGATCATTTCCCTGATTTAGTTCGCCATGTGGCTGCTTAACCACAAGAAAAGAGGCAAGAGAAGGAGCAGGAATGAGGAAGAGGATAGAGGCTGCTCCTTTCAACTGATGCCAGATTAAAGAGGTTGTGAAACAAAGGCATCAGTTAAGTGTATTTGGGGCAATTGCAACACAAATGAAATAATGTTGTCGATAACGCACCAGTCCTGCAGCATCAAGGATTAACACGTACCTGTTCTGCTGCACCGAATTGCCTCCTGCTGTTACAGATTTACACTGCAGGATTTGGCTTGCAGACTGGAAACTTTTCAAGGCAGAGTGATTTATCTGTAAAGGACATTGCACATTCATGGATCTGCATAAATAATGCAAAAGTAATTAATAATAACCCGGGCCTTGCTCTTAACAATGCCAGGAGAAGAAATTGCTTCACTGGAGTGTCTCTTATGTCTTTTGCAAAAGATCTTTATTTGTTAACTGTCTCAA